>CAUYLG010046864.1:0-123816 GCA_963573385.1 Cacajao melanocephalus | reverse complement strand
GTGAAAGGATCAATGCAACAAGAAGAGCTAACGATCCTAAATATATACGCACCCAGTACAGGAACACCCAGATACATAAGGCAGGTTCTTAATGACTTACAAAGAGACTCAGACTCGCACACAATAATAGTGGGAGACTTTTTAACATTATACTGTCAATATTAGACAGATCAATGAGATAGAATATTAACAAGGATATCCAGGACTTGAACTCAGACCTGGAACAAGTAAACTGAACAAATATTTACAGAACTCTCCACCCCAAATCCACAAAACATACATTTTTCTCAGTACCACATTACACCTATTTTAAAAGTGACCACATAATTGGAAGGAAATCACTCCTCAGCAATTGCATAGCATTTCACAGGTTTAAATAAAATATTGGTTGGCTACTTGTTTGTCATTTTCATCTCTTATTCCTTCCTGTCTCCATTGTTAAGCACAATTATTGGCATAAAAATGGTTTTTAATACCCATTTTTAGACTGCATTCTAGCCTGGGCAATAGAACAAGAATCCCGTTCTCTCTCCTCCTCTTTCTTTCTCTCTTACATTCTTTTTCTTCTTTCTTTCACTCTCACTTTCTTTCCTGTCTTTTTCTTTCAAAAATAAAAAAAAATTAAAAAAAAAAAAAGAATAACGAATAAGGTTTATACACGCACACCTGCTGCTGCTGAGCCTGACTTCTGGACTGCACTTAGCCCCAAGTTAAATGCCAGAGAGAAGGGAATGTTCTTGTGGAGTTCATCATTTTCAAGCAAGCTTGCCCTTCCTACTAGTCTGCTGTTCACCCTCCAGTATATTCAGCTTTTTGTATTGTGTTCAGCTTGTTTTCTGCTGGGGGATGGTCCAGTGGGGTCTTAGCCTATCATGGTTGAAAGTAGAAGTTCTGTCCTGCCTGGGACTTCGGATTTTGAGGCATCCTTGTCTTGGTAAATGCGATAGCCTCCTCACCAGTCCCTGTTTGTGTCCTTGCTCCCTACAGTCTATCCTCAACACATCAGTCAGAGTGATCCCATGAAAACATTAACAGGAGCCTCCAACAGTTTCCCATTTCACTCCCAGTAAATTTAAAAATGGTTAAAATGTGCTACTCTGCCTGCCTGAAACTCCTCATTCTTGGCTTCCAGATCACATGCTTATGCCAGTTTGTATCCTATCTTTCTGAACAGTCATTCAGCAACCCGTGTTTCCTCTAATACTGAAACGTGGGTCCAGCCTGAAACTATGGTTCTACTTCAAAGTTTTTTGTCAAGGCACTGAGTAAGGCTTTTCCCGTTCTCAGGAATTAGAAACCAGGACCCCACTGCTGAAGGCAAACAGGACGGATACATCCCCCACAACTTTCTCAGAGAGCTATAGGCGGCACTGACTTAAAGAGGGTTAAGAGCTTCCAGGCGCAGGCTACTCTTTAATATTTTTCACGCTACAATTTGCTCGGATTTGAATAAACGCAGAGCAAAACCAGAGAGCGTTCGCGCAGGTTCTTACTACCTTGGTCAGAAGGAAGGGCTGATAGAACTTTCCTCCCAGTTTCAGAGCCTTCTCGTGCGGCCACTGCGAGTCTCCAGGAAGCGGAACCCACAGGCGCGCGCGCCACTGTTTCTGGCCGGGCGCGCGTCGTGGTGCACCACGGGAGCGTCGCACCGGCGGGCATGGAGGAGCGCGGCGATTCCGAGCCGACCCCCGGCTGCAGCGGCCTGGGTCCCGGCGGCGTTCGCGGCTTTGGCGACGGCGGCGGAGCTCCCTCGTGGGCCCCCGAGGACGCCTGGATGGGCTCCCACCCTAAGGTCAGGAGGCGTGAGAGGAGCAGGGCCCCGTCCGGGCCCCTAGCCCAGGCAGAACTCCCGGGCTGCTCTCTTTCTTTCTCCCTCAGCTGGAGAGCTGAGGATGCGTGCCACCCTCACCGAGGTAGACCGGTGTGCACAACTGCCAACCTCAGGCAGCATCGGTTTTGTTTGTTTAAATGAGTTGAACTATTCGTTCCGACACCTTCCCCAACCCGCCACCAAAGCCATTCTGGAACTGAGGACCAGACATTAACTCCACCCCTCTCGAGCCGGAGGTTCCTAATAAGCGTTCCACTAGTTTTGCTGTCTAGGTAAATCCCCTTTCGGGGATGAATTTATTTAATCCTCACAGTAACCATTCAAGACAATTTGTGGCTGATGGATAAGCTCTAGGGGTCCGTAATGGTAAAGATTTAGGCACAGTCAGTCACCTTTACACTTAGCCTTGGGTCCAGAGTGCATCTTTATTTTGCAAAGGTGCAGAGTCCTAATACTTCAGATTTCTTTGAAAGTTTGAATAGGTTCTTGTCCAAAGCAGAGCTATTCACATTTTGCGTGTATTTTTCTGCATTAGCAGGAAGGGAGATAAATATAGTCCCCTGCGTGCTTCTGCTTGAAACATTACTGCCTTGTCCCAGTAAGGTTCCAAGCAGTGAATAGCCAAGTCAATGGAGATGTGAGTTTTGTAAGAATCTCAAAAACTGGTCTGGTCTGGTACTTTAATAGAATTGTACACTTCTGCTAGAGAGCAATAATTCGTAGATAATCGTCTAAAAACGGAAAAATTTGAAGGTATATGTTTGAAAAGAGTTAACCTTTTTCAGCTTCTCTTGCTTAATTTTATCTTCCTACACCGTCCCCTTCATCCTCCCAAAAGGTGAGAAAAACAATAGTATGGAAATATTTAGTGTCATAAAAGAGAAACAATAGTATGGAGAGACAGCATAATGGTTAGGAGCATGAAATCAAAATCAGACTTAGTTTAAATCCTGATTCTGTCACTTACCAACCTTGCGATTTGGGACAAGCTGTTTGATCCCATTATGCCTCGGTTTCCTCACCAGAAAAATGGGGATATTAATAGTCCATACTTACTTATAGGGTTGCTACAGAATTAAATTAGTTAATATTTGTAAGCCATTCAACATATAGAAAGCACTATGTAAGTACTTAATAAGTGAAACACCAGTAACACATTTTTAAAACCTTATCTAGATTTGGTGTTGTTACTCAGTTTACATACTTGTAGAGTTTTTTCTTTTTGAAGTTAACGACCGTGTACACCATGACCATCAAATCTCCTTTTGATTTATCTTCTTGAAGGATTAAAATGATTTTTAAAAGAAAAGAAATAATAAAGTAATAGGGGGTGTTTGTTTTTCCAATTTCACCTTTTTGTTCATTCGAAAATGATGTAGGTTCATCCAGTAAAATGGTATCAGATTTATTATCCTCAAACACATTTTTATTATTCTCCTGCTTAGAAATCCTCAGTGTTTATTCAATGACAAAAGTCACAAGTTTAGCTTAACCACCAAGACCTTGCAACCTGGCTCAAAATTATATTTTGGGTGTCACTTTCAAACATCTTTGAAGTAGACAACTAATAACCCCTGTCCTCCTGTACCTGTACAGTTACAGTGAAGCTGATGGGAGAATGTGACTTCAGACCCGTACCCATGCAGGTCTGCTAGTACTTCACCTCAGCATTAGCCGTGCATATCCACCTAGTTGCTGGCATGGCTGGGCAGCTTCAGAATTCTGCAGGTGTAGGTCCCTGAAACACGTTCCCCTTATACTGACCAGTAGTCTGAAAGAAGCAGCTTTCTCTAGTTTCTTGTCAACCTCCTTTTGAAAATCTAATGATTAAATAATTCTGTACTCTTAAAGTGAGCAAGAAAGGATAGAGAGGCTAGGACTGATAATCTGGCAGACTCTCTCCATACACAAATAAGAGGCTAGGGAAATACACAGTACCTGCTAATATGTCCCAACATAAATCTTATTAAAAAGGTTTCTATTGCTGGGAGATAGGTTTCTTTACAGTCCCTTGAATATGTGTGACTTAATCCCACCTTTGTGTGATTATCTGCACTATTACTCAACTTCTCCATTTACTCAAATCATCATGTTCTTCAGTGCTCAACTTGTATCCCATCCCACCTTTGCCATAAGGCTTTCACCAGTCCCTCTGAGTAGAGCTCTTCTGACCTGTTGTGTCATGTTTTTTATTCCATTTACATGGTTTTTAATCACAGTCATATAATGTTATTTTCCTAACAATGTTAAATATGCATGTATTTAACAACTGCAAGTTCTTTAGAGACAGAGATGAGATCTAATATTGCCTTTTAACTTCCGCTATACCCAGAAGAATTTTATAGATTATATATGCTTAATGACTGCTTGATTGAAAGAAAATATTAAACAATTCTTCCTTCTCAATTTGACAATTATATTTTAATTTTCAGTATTTAGAAATGATGGAATTAGATATAGGAGATGCCACCCAAGTTTATATAGCATTCTTGGTTTACCTGGACCTCATGGAAAGTAAGTTGTTTGTTTATACTCTTTTGTTATTGGGACTGTGGTAGAGGTTTGGGGGATTGGATTGGGATATAGCATTCTTCATATTATAATAAGCAATCTTTTATGCATTTGCTGTTAATTTTGTAATTTCTTCATTTATTTACATTGGGAATTATTGAGTAACAGAAACTACTAGAAAAGCAAAGAGAGGAGGTAGGGTTATGAGTGATATTTGCTCAGCTGAGTTTTAGGTAGAAGATTGGAGTTTTTATCTTTTGTTTTTAATAAACATTATTGTCCATTCAATGATGCTCTTTCAGGCAAAAGCTGGCATGAAGTAAACTGTGTAGGATTACCAGAACTTCAGCTCATCTGCCTCGTTGGTACTGAGATAGAAGGGGAGGGGTTGCAGACTGTGGTGCCTACCCCCATCACTGCTTCCCTCAGCCATAACAGGTGAGCAGGTGATTTTGGTCTAAGTTCCTTTCCTGAGTAAAGAGTTAGGAAACATTAAAGGTAGTGATATAATATTTTTAAAGAAATTTAGGATACAGCAATCATAACTTTACTCTTGGCTATTTGAGGAATAAGTTAAATGAGTGTTGTATTCAACCATTCTTGCATTGCTATAAATATCTGAGATTTTTTAAAAATTTTCTTTAAAAAAAAGGTTTGACGGGCTCATAATTCTGCAGGCTTTACAGTAAGCATGGTGCTGGCATCTACTTGGCTTCTAGGGAGGCCTCAGAAAGCTTATAATCATGGCAGAGGATGAAGCAGGAACAGGCACATATATGGCAAAACAGGAGTGAGAGAGAATGTGTTGAGGGGAAGGTTCCACACACTTTTAAATGACCAGATCTCACGAGAACTCATTGTCCTGAAGACAGCTCCTAGCCGTGAGGCATTTACCCCCATAACCCAAGCACCTCCCAGAGATCCCACTTTCAACATTGGGGATTGCAGTTCAACATGGGATTTGGGCAGGAACAAATATACAAAGTATATCAAGGATTTAACAAGTATTTATTTAGCACTTACTCTGTGGTCAGTACTTTTTCAGAGACAGTATGTATGGTAGAAATATTAGCCGTATGGAAATATTTATATTCTTGGTAAGGAAGCAAGACCATTACATTTGAAATAACAGATATTATAAGATGTACCATGTAATAGAAATCATGCTTGATATAGGAGTTGGTAAAGGGCATAATTAACATGCAAATTGAAATCAAAGTTTCATGTAGTTGGTGGGACCTTTTTTTAAAAAGCTTAGGTACACAGCATTGGATTAAACATGTCTTTGTTTCATGACATATTCTAATTATTAGTTCATGCTTGGTTTTTATTTATTTACTTAGTTATTTTTAATAATGTTATAAGTATCTCTGTACCCATCACCCAAAGCAAAACTAGGTTCTTAACTATAACTAACATCTAAACTTGTAAGTCCCTTCCTTAACATGCTGTCACTGACCTGAGGTAACTGTCATTCTGAATTCCATGTTCATTGGGAATTTTTAAATTTTAGATGCTTTTAGCTTTAATTGGAAAATCTTATCTTTTATGGCTGAACTTACACTCTTAATATCATATTGCTAAAATTCATCCATTGTTGTGCCTTTTTTCGGCTGCCATGTAATATTACATTGTATGATTATACCACCATTTTCACATCCAGTCCCGTGATGATGGAGTATTGCTAATGTTTAACTTTAGGAGATAATTTCAAACTATTTTCAAAGTGGTTGCCTCAATTTACTTTTCACTTGCAATGTAAACAAGATCCTTTGGAGCTGTATAGTCTCCCACATTTAGTATTGTCAGACTTTTAAGTTTTTGCGCACAGAATGGATTATTCTCACTGTGGTCTTAATTTGCCTTTCTCTCATCACTCATAATACTGAATATTTCTTTATATATGTATTATTTATAAGAAATATCTGTTCGTATCTTTGCCTATTGGGTTGCTTTTAGTTTTCTCATTGACTTCTATGAATTCTTTATATATTCTTGACATTAATAGTTTTTTGATTATGTTTTCGAGTTTTTAAATCTTTCACTGTCTTTAAGGTGTCTTTTAATGAATAACAGTTCTTAATTTGAATACAATCATATTTATCCATCTTTTATAATCAACATCTTTGTGTCTAGTTTAAAAATATTTTCTATCTAAAGGTCTAAAAAATATTCACCTATATTTTCACTAAGAGTTCTATTGTTGTTTTTAATGGTGTGAGAGGAGGTTAAGGATACCATTGTCATATGGATAACCACTTTTTCTACTTCCATTTACTGAATAATCCTTCCTTTCCTAATTATCTGACATATCACTTCTGCTATTTTCCAAAGTTCTAAACATGTATTAATTTGTTTCTGGGTTCACTATTATATTCCATTAGTCAGTTTATCTGTCCTTTTGCCAATACCACATCTTAATTGCTTGCTTCATAAGAAGTCCTTGTATCTGGTTAGCAAGCCTCCCTTATGCATTTCTTCTTTAGAAGCTGTGGCAGGCAGCTTCTAAGATGGCTTCTCATGATTCTTGTATTCACTCCCTTGTGTAACTCTCTTCCCTTGAGTGTGGCCTGGACTCAGTGACTTCCTTCTAATGAATAAAATATGGCAAAAATGACGGGTTGTTACTTCTAAGATTAAGTTACAAAAGACTGTGGCTTCTATCTTGGGCACTCTCTTGCGCTTGCTATAAAGGAAGCCAGCTGCCACGTGAGCTGTCCTGTATAAAGTCTGAAAATAGAAAACAGATGCCAGTTATTGATGGATGATCAAGATTCTTGAGAGATGAGGAAGGATGGATTCAAGAGGATAGTGG
The DNA here is from genome assembly GCA_963573385.1 of Cacajao melanocephalus. Lineage (NCBI taxonomy): Eukaryota > Metazoa > Chordata > Mammalia > Primates > Pitheciidae > Cacajao > Cacajao melanocephalus. Next base: position 116,659 of record CAUYLG010046864.1, on the reverse strand, counting down.
AAGAGAGTAATATTGAGCATGTTGAGGGGAGCCTTAACCTCTGAGAGTGGGGTATGGAAGAAAGAACAAAACATAGCTGTAGTTGGGTGGCATATATGTGGGGAAAAGGGCAGAGCCCCTTAAATTCCAGCATGAATAGTGTTGATGAATACTTACTTTTTTTCTAGTTGACTGTGACTGAATGCATAGCATTCTAGTAGAAAGAGCCCTTAACTAAAGTCTTAAGACCTGGGTTCTGCTCTTGGGACTGACACTTTTTTGTTTGATGGTTAGCAACACACCTAATTTCTCTGGGTTTCCATTTCCTTGTCTTTTTGTTGTTGTTGTTGAGGGATCTAGATTACCAGTACATGTAAGATCCCTTCCAAATTAAAGCTACTGTAATGTAACTGATTATTTTCATTGTGCATATTTCATAAAGCTGTATTAAACTAACTTGCATATTTCTATGAAGTATTTTTATATTTATGATTCATAATGATAATTGTTTTTTAATATACCAGACTATTCATATGCTTCTTTGAGAAGCTCCTTACTGTGAGTTTTGTGTTTGAGAATTACAAAGAGTTGTTAGAGTTGACATCAAATTTAATCACTAGTACTTTCTGGTTTTTACTAGCATGATTTCCAAGCTATCCTATATCCAAAGTCTTAATTCAGTCCTCAAAACTCATTCTTTCTGTCTTTTAATTACTGTAACAAATATTGCCCTAGCTAGTATTAATGTTATATTATTTGTTTGGACAAGGAGATACTATTTGAAATTAAACTGTATTTATTCCTTAAAAATAGAATTAATGAAATTAAAGCAATAGCTTGTTTTAATCAAAATCATTTCATAAGTCTAGAAGTACGAATTTGTTTCTATTGTTAATTTCTAGTATTTTCCAAGTGGTAATTAATGCGTTTCTAGCTTGAATGGCTAAAGCTTGTTTTCTTCTTCAAGTAGAATTAGTTGGAATGATAATTTGGTAAGGCATTTTGATGCTCTTACATTTCACTGAGAGAGCTTAAATCTTTATGTCTTATTTTTATATAAATATTCTTAACTATATTATACAGTAGAATACTAATATAGAAAATAGCACAAATGAGGCCTGATGCATACTAGATTTATTATGCCTTTTAGGGCATAACATTTTCTCAACTCAAACTATGCAAATAACTTTTTAACAAATGGAAATGTGTGTGTGTGTGTGTGTGTGTGTGTGTGTGTGTGTGATTTCATTACTCAGTCTTTAACAGGACCAATTTTTTAGCTAGTAGGCATACTTTTGTCTATTTTTACTTTTAGTGTACTTTATAATATAAAATGTTATATATCTAATAGTAATGCTGCAATTCCAGCCTTTCATAGTTAATGTAGGAATTTTTCTGTGTTAGTAACACAGAGAAGAAAATGATTGACTTTGAGTCTTTGATAACCTTGTATTGCAAAGAAATTCATTGGAACATGTTCTAAAAGTATTTGGTGGTAAGATGTAAGGGTAACTCGCTGTGAAAGAAAACGTACTTTTTATTTAAGAGGGAAAACAGTTTTTACTTATTCAGTGATAAAGCATCTGTATAAATTATTGATTCTGTTTTCATTTTTAGATATTATTGTCAGATAATATTGCTTAGGCTTTTTGGTCTTAACAAGTATTTATTGAGTAACTCTTACATGTCAGGCAATGATCTAGGTGCCGGGGATACCATGATTAACAAGTACTTTCATGATGTCCTCATGAAAGGTAGTATTCTAGCACTGAAGATTAGCTTAGAAAATACATTTTTTTTTTTTTTTGGTAATTGTTGGATGGAATCTAAAAACCCAGAATTGCCCTTTGTTCAGATATCTAATTCAATGTGTGATTTGGGACTGCCTTCACTTATTTTGTAACTAGATAATTGAATAACAAGGATAATGGAGCACTGATAAACATTTTAACAGGGACATACACAAAGTTATATCAAAACCAGAGGAAGGACAGGAAAAGTCTCTTTAGCCAGTGAAAGCCCATGGTTTAGTAGGGCAACTGAAAATGATTAAGCATGACCGCCTACCTAGCATGGTATGTAGTCAGAGTAGGTGTATAGTAATATTCCTTAAGACAGCAAATGAATAAATGAATGAGTGAAATTTCAGAGAAAAGAGGGAAAGGATGGAATATTAGATGGGAAAGTTTATTTAGATTATGACAGCCATCATTGTTTTTACTTTTTTGCTATTGCTAATGTTATTCTAACGAATAGCCTTGTGAGTACCTCCTTCTACTCATGTATGAGAGTTTCCCTAAGGAAGATGCCTAGAGGTAGAATAGCTGGGACTTTGTTTTTGGAGACAGAGTCTGGCTCTGTCACCCAGGCTGGAGTGCAGTGGCATGATTTTGGCACACTGCAACCTCCGCCTTCCAGGTTCAAGCAGTTCTCCTGCTTCAGCCTCTTGAGTAGCTGGGATTACAGGCATGCACCACTACACCCAGCTAGTTTTTTGTATTGTAGTAGAAACGGGGTTTTACCATGTTGGCCAGCCTGGTCTTGAACTCTTGGCCTCAAGTGATCCAACCGCCTTGGCTTCCCAAAATGCTGGGATTACAGGTGTGAGCCACTCTACCTGGCCTGTCCCTTCATCTTTACTGGTTATTGCTAAATTGTTTCCAAAAGGATTATTACCAGTTTACATTCACACTTGCAATGTGTAGGTTTTCACATACTGGGAGAAGATTTATAGCATGTGCATAACTGATGGAGATTAATTTAGAATATATAAATAGCTTCTGTGACTTAAAAAAAAAATCCCAATGGGAAACCTGGGCAAAGAATATGAACAGGCAGCTCACAGAAGAGGAACTCAAATGCTCAAATCTGTTTGTAAATCAAGGAATTACAAATATAAAATGTGTGTTTGTCTGTGGTTTGTCTTAACTTTGAAGAAGATTTTCAGATAGTTTGTTTTTATTGTTTGACAAAAACAAGATACTGTTTAATAGGGAACTTTTGAACAGAGCTACAGCTAGCACTTAGGGTGTCTTTGAACAGTTTAGAAAAGGGAGCTCCCTCTTGACATACAAAGAAAAATGTCTCTTCAGTAAGGTTCAAGGCTTGGCAAACAATGAAGGGCAGATTTTAGATCCACTTGTGCCAGGTACCCTTGCACAGAGCACAGTCTACATATCTGTACTTGATGCCCTACACCTGAAGCATGTCTCTGGAGCCTGAGGTTTCCACAAAGAACACTGTGAAAATTACTGCTAAATGCATGGTGTCATTGAAGGGCTTTAAGCAAGGAAGTGAGACTATTGTTTATTCTATGTGGTTTTAAGAGTACTTTGCATTTGCAGAAAATGTTATAGAATTTCAAGGTATTTTAAAATATTTGAAACACTTTTACAAGTAGACTTTCATTAAGTCAGCACCAAAATCCCTAGTGGTATATAGGGTATTTGTTTTCTCCTAACTTTACATACGAAAAGTTGAGGTTAAAAGTATATTTTTATTTGTACTCCCACTTTTTCCAAAAGATAATAAAAGATCAAGTGAGCTGTACCAAGATCTCAGTTAGTCTCATAGCTATTGGAATTTCTCTTGCTTTATTGGTTTTTAAAAATATTTTATTGTAAATGAAACCAGACACGGAAAACCACACAATACCAATGTATAGATTAATGAGTTATCATAAGGCAAACATCCATAACTCTTGTAATTATAACCAAGTCAAGAAATAGAACTTTTCTAGGCATCCCACGAACTTTTCAGTGTGCCCATCCCAATTATAATCCTTCTTCCCCAAGAAAGTAGCCGTTATTTTTTCTTTCATAATAATAATGGGCTTTGGCCCGTGTATTGTTCCTAGGACCTCTTAGCTCTAACTTTGTCTTTTGACTCTCAGTCAAGAAAGAATGTCGGAATGTCAGTGGTGAGACTGATAATATATTATCAGGAATATTAGTTTTCTATATAAAAATACCCTGCCAACTTTAGTACTCTATTGTTGGAAACAAATTACTTGCCACATACTGTACAACCAACCTTAACATACCAGTTGTAAATCAACATTTTAGACTATGTTGCTTAGCTGGTTGAATGTAGTGCTTTAAAAAATACTTTGTATTCCTCTAAAAACCTTAAATAACATTTTTATTAGTAGGAGAGTTGGGTAGCATATATAGCTGTAGAGTCAGAGGAGTTGGCAGTTTTCTGGAGCTACAGTTTCTTCTTATTTACAAAGAGCATATAGCACATAAGGTCTGATAACTGTCTCTTTTGTTGAAGGAGACAGTTTTTATGATCTGTTGTTTTTAAAACTGGACCAAACTCTGTCATTTACATAGTTATAAAATATTTCCCTAGTGATGACAAACAATCTCACTGTTTCAGTCACCAATTGACTGTTAAGTGGCAGAGTGGCATATATATTTATATAGTTTATTATTTATTTTATGGTGTATATGTATATTCTGCCTCCTTAAAAGGCAGTCGTTCTAAGCAGTGTTTAATGTTATATCTGTGTGCTTTTCTAAGAAGGCCTGAACAGTTTTTAATATCTGCTTCCCACTTACTTTCCCAGGCTTTCGACCTGGTGATTTTGTTTACATACTTTCTGACAAGAGTGTAGACAGATTCCATTACAGGGTAAATGTATATTTGAATGACTGTGAGTGAATGCATTACTTTGAGCACAAGTACAGGTTGTGATTAGTGTTTTCTGTAAAGCTGTTGTATATAATATGTGATCACAGTTAAAACACTTTGTCATATTTTTCAGGTTTCAGAAGGTCTTGTGTATACTAGTCCTTATGAAAATACTGATTTAATGTTATTTCCTTATCTGTAATGGGATAATAAAATTGGTAAAGTGCCCATTTCTGATTATTTCGTGGGAAAATTATGCTGATGGAGTATGAAGTGATTAATTGCTAGTGTTTCTTGTTTGATCTAAAAATACTTCCTAAAGCTAGTGTAAAATAATTTTAGTGTGCATTATAATGCCATATTAAGTTGTGTATTCGCATGGTATCCATATGGAGAGTATTCTAGATTGTTTCTTTGCTAAAGTGAATCTAAGGAATCCATGTAGCACCTTCGGTAAATGACTATAGAAGTACAGTTTCCTCAGACACAGCAATGGTATAAAATCATATTCATAGATACACAGAGATCAAAGAGATCTGATGGATTTAAAGATGAGACAACAAGAGGAGTACTAATTAAAACTAGTGACCTATCTTTTCTTTCTTTTTTTTTTTTTGAGACGGAGTCTTGCTCTGATCTTTTTCAGTGCTAAGATTGCAATTGAAGTCAAATTTATGTTCAGATAGTTTGATTAGCATCACTTTGGACCACCTTGGGTCTACTGGTATTTGTTGAATGCCTTAAATGGTAGAAGTATACCATACCAAAGTTAGGATAATAGTGTTACAATTTTCTGTAATAGTAGTAGTACTACAGGTCGTTGCAAATGGGAAAATATCTTAAGGGACTTATATAGAGACTTAAATTATAAGGGAAAAAATGGTTTCCTAGTCTTTTAACTACTGGTAGAGGTCTTTTTCCCCCTCATAGACCCTATGTCATCTCCCAATTCCAATGTAAATTTTGTTTCTTCAGTAAGATGCAAGAGGTAGGAAAACCTTAGTTGACATATTTTAAGCTCGTCTGTGGTTATAATAAGTTTTTTTAAAAAGCTGAGCAAAGTGAAATGTCTTATATATACAATTATAAAATCAAGACACAGTTAAGATACTGCTTTCTAAAACTATTAATCTCCCTTTTTTTTTTTTAACAAGGGATTGTAGTTCCTTCCTTAGTAATACGTGAATCATTCATCTTTCCAAACCTGACTAAATTATAAATGATTCTCTCCTCTCAGTGTCAGAGAAGAATAGTGGATGGGAGAATGGAGCCTCTCCAATGACCATTTTAGCCCCCTAGGACCACAAAATGGTTCCTTTATTAAAAATGTTGTAAATGTATTTAATTATACTTTTTATTTAAATATAATAAATATAAATATAATTACATACTATCTAGAGGCAAAATTTGGTTTTAGGATAGAATAAAAAGTAAATTGCAAATTATTCCAGTGTTTTCTAAATTGCTTATTTATTTATTGCTTGCCTGGGCTCAAGGGGTACAAAATATCATAGACTTTGCCTACAAGATGCTCAAGTCTAGAGTTGTGGTGGACAGACATTTACATCCAGTGTGGTAAACATAATGACATACATGTACAGGGTACTGAGGAAGACCACAGAGGGAAGAGACCTAACTTCAACTGGTGGGATAAAGAGAAAGTCTGGAAGAACTTACTGGAGAACAAGATGTTTGAAATATGCATAGGCACTTGATATGGAACAGGGCTGGGAATGGATGTCCTGGTCAAAGTAATAACATGAACAAGGTATTGAGGGCTGAGAGAACCTGAAATTTATCAATAGTTCATTATGACTGGGTATGTAGTAATGGCAGAGAGAGTACCTGTCTGCAGTTGGTGAGAAAGCCCTGGATTGGTGTCAGGTGGGTGGGGAAGGAGTGAGTATGTGTGATACAAGAGAGATGGGAATGGAGGAAAAAGGAGGGGAGGGGAGGAGAGACAGACATAGAAAAAATATGAAACAAACAAAAAAACTCTCCTCCTGGGAAGTAACAGCTCAGGAGAAGCAACCTCTTAAGGATTAAGGAAGTCAAAGGTAAGAGAAAGTTAGATCAAGAGTTTTGTCACTGCAAAGTCTTTTGGAAATCCTGAAACAAAGGTGGGAAAATTATTTGAGTCAGAATATTAGGAATTGTAATGCTTGTTTCTATTTTCTGTAATGGATACCAATTAAAATGTGCAAATCTGTAAGGATATAAGAGATGTTTAGCTATTAATGCAAGAACCTAATTTGAGGATTTGAGGAGGTTAAGTAACCCTCTTGTTACTTGCCATGTTTTGGCCTCATTTGCTGAACCTTTCAAGTTTCTGGCCTCTAAATGTTAAATGCCCTACAGCTCAGACATCTGAGCTTTTCTATTCATTGTACTCACTCCCTAAGCAGCCTCATCTGGTTCCAAAGTTTTAAATATCGTTGATATACTGATGACTCCCAAATTTTTATCTCCATCTCAACCTCTAACATGAACTTCAGACTCATCATATATGAGTCTATTAAAAATATAAAAAATTAGCTATGTGTGGTGGCATGTGCCTATAGTCCCAGCTACTTGGGAGGCTGAGTAGGGCATGACAATCACTTGAACCCGGGAGGTGGAGGTTGCAATGGGCCAAGATTGCACCACTGCACTCCAGCCTGGTGTCGGTGGGTGCGGTTCTGTTTCTCCAAAAAAAAAAAAAAAAAAAAAAAAAAAAAAAAAAAAAAGAATATCTGCAAAATCCATCCACTTTCGGGATTTGTCACCATTTTCCATACTTTAACTATGATGTGCATCTGAGGACAGAGAACAATCACACATCTCAAGAAGCAATCTGCCAATGCTATGAATGGCCTCTTTACTTTTTAGTTGAATTATTTTTCATTTATATTGTCTTTGCCCTTTCATTCCTCTTTTCTCTAGTGCTTTAGGAAAAGGACTTATATTAATTCTAGAGTAAAGGGTTACTAGAACTGAGTTATCTCTTAAGAACATTTCTGAAGATATTCTTAGTTATGAGATTTAATTCTCACATGCTCCATACTTTCTGGAAGGACCGCCCATTATTATTTCCCTGTAATTGAAAAATATTTCCAGCTGAACGCAGTGGCTCACACCTGTAATCTCAACACCTTGGGAGGCCCAGGTGTGTGGCTCACAAGGTAGGAGTTCAAGACCAGCCTGGCCAACATGGTGAAACCCCATCTCTACTAAAAATACAAAAATAACCCATGTATGGTGGTGCATACCTGTAATCTCAGCTACTCAAGAGGCTGAGGCAGGAGAATTGCTTGAATCTGGGAGGCAGAGGTTGCAGTGAGCTGAGATCGCACTACTGCATTCCAGCCTGGGTGTCAGAGCAAGACTGTGCCTCAAAAAAAAAAAAAAAGAAAAGAAAAAGAAAAAAATATTTCCACTTTCTGAGAGTATAATCCTTACTACAAATTTATTTAATGACCACTATTTTATTTGAGTCCTAAAGTCTCATAACTGCAAAATGACTTCTGTTATTTGGTTTCTCGGCATATTAGGATGTGTGTCCTCACCTTACCTCTGTTGGAAATCTGCTGCTGGTGAAACCCCCAATTCTGGCAGCTGCTTTTAACTGATATAGCATTTTTTTCTCTTACCCTTAAAAAAAACCTTGCAGTTTATTACATAATGACTTCCCACTGGAGTAGATAGCTTGATTATTCAGTAAACCCTGTTGGAATTTTAGCTGCCTTGATTTTTTACTAGGAAGGCATTGGCATGAATTTCAAGGAGATGGTCTGTTATCCCTGAAATTTTTCTTTGGGACTGAGCCTGTGGATGAATAAGGCTTCTTTGGTACCTCTGGCACCAAACTTATTTTGCATTATGTTTCAGAGTTGCATTATGGTATGCCATTCCATTATATCATAAAGAGGCAGATCAAGATATTACTGCCTTTTACTGATAAGGTTATAGCATATATTATTTGGCCACATTGAAGAGAATAGGAGGAGATACTTTCTATGGATTAAAATTAATACTGCTTTTGACTCATGATACATTCTATTTCAATAGCATTTGAAGTTAAAAGTAATGTGGTCTTCAACTTCTTGTCCTTTTTGTAAATCTCCAGAGATTACTTAGTCTGTTTTAGAATAATTACAGAAAAATCAATGCCAAGCTTTATGGAAAACATTTAAATAGCTTGGACTAAGGGTATTAGCCAAATAGTGTTAACTGTGTATTTGCTTCAGGCTTGTTTTCAAGTTAGCTATATGAAGGTCTGGAATCACTTTTTTTCAGTATACAGAGCTCCTCTGTGAACAGTGATGAGAAAGAAAAACCTGCTGTGAGCATCACATTTTGTTACTGTTAATAAATAGCTATTATTATTGATATCTGTTTTTCATTAGGTAGAATTTTTCCCTTTAGATATAACTGAGTTGAAAACTTGAAACTATTATTATTAATACATAGGTTATATTATATTTTTCATACGTTGATTTCTATCCAATATGAACTATGAAGAATTTTATTGTTTATAGTTATAGATTTATGTGAGGAAACATACAATATTCACTGTATCTTCACAATATTTTTCCAAAGAACTGAGCTATTAAAATTTATACATATAAGAAAACATTCTGTCATTTCTAAAGATTTCAAACCATAAGCTTGTTAGAAATTAAGTGAGATTATAGTATTCTGGTGATACTTAACTGTTCTTGGCATCTTTACAGTTGTATATAGTTTTTTAAGAACTTCATAATCTTTTGTTACTGTTACTGTTATTAATAGATTGATAAAGTGTAACCTGTTGATTAAAAGGCAAAGTAAACATTTTTAGGAGTTTATGCAGTATCCTATAACGGAAACAAACAAGAAAGGTCTTTTTCTTGTTTGTTGGGAAAAAGATGATGGCTTTTCTTTAAACATACTTGAAAAACAGAAGAGATCCTGAACAAGAAACTGTGAAAGACTTCTGGAGTGTACTTTGAGTAACAGAGGCAGATAAACTATTTTATCCTGTTACTATGAGAAGATTCATTGGTAATTCACAACACCACTCTTCCCCCACCAAGTAGTATAAACAAGGCCTCAGAAATGGGAACTTCCATTTCGTTTTTGACAGTGATTTCTCTCAACTCTGAAAACAACACTCCCTTTACAACTCTGAGTTAGTTTTCAAATGTTAGTGTTTCCTGCATGGGTGTTTGGGGTAAGTATGAAAATGTTTTGCTGTTTAAATCAAAGAACTCTGGAAACAAATATACATTGAGAATGGAAAAAGGGCAGTGAATAAGATGGAAATTTCTATTCTAAATTTCAATATATGGGCTAAAATTCTCATATAATTTATCTTAGGGAACACCCCACCGCCCCTGCGCACACACATACAAACACACCTTCTGATTTAAATAACATTATATCTTGAGAAATGGAAAATGTGTTAAAGTTGTGTTAATAGGTTTCCTTCTCGTTTGTGTCCCATTCTCATCACAGTCTACCAGTTAGGAATGTTTAGAGAAATTCATCTTGTAGCACTGCAGTGGCTTTATGTGCATTATATACTGAGTTTTATGTATATTGCATACTGGGAAGTAATTGTGGTACACACTGACAACAAAAGATGTAGATAAGTTAAAATTTTAGTTGATCCATTGTGTCTTCTTTTCTGTCTTTGTAGAAATAATGAATTCAAGATGGACAGCCTATAAAAATTGGTCTTTTTCTATGATTATTAATTTAGATATTGGTTTGCCACTTTTGAAGAAGAAAAATATTTAGTTACACTAAAAGATTTGCATTGATGAAGCAATTGTGGTATGCTGTCTTTTATCATGGTGTGACTTCCCATCAGTGCTGAGTAATGTTTCTGATTAATATCTATAGTTGCTTTATCAGAATATCTTTCTCTAAAGTAAATCATTCTTATAAATAAGAATCTAGCTAATTGTAATGCAGTTCAGCATAGTTGGAAATAATTTTTTAAGGACTAAGTCAATCTCTGGGATTCAGACTGTTTCAGAAAATAAACATTTTCTATGTTTCCACTAATGACACAGTGTTCCTTAGTATGTTTGGGTTAGTATTCAGTTTTAGCAATAATCATGTAGTCAGGGGCATCTATAAATATTATATCTCAATTTGCAAGGTGGTCTATAAACTACATAATATGACTACTTGACAGTTTACAAGGTCTTTTCATATATGCCATCTAATTGATTCATATAGTAATCTTATGTGTAGACATAAAGGTGTACTAGCTTCATTTGAAGTATCCTTTAAAAGACTTTCTCCACTGAATTGCCTTTGTACCTTTGTCAAAAATCAACTGACCAGGCTTATAGCACATTAAGAAGTAATTTATATGACAGTATTAACATAAAGGATAGGGGACATAATGAAGCTATATTGGAGTAAAAGATGACACCAGAGAGTTATACGAGGAAATGAAGAATACCAGAAATATTAAATATGTGAATATAAAAGACTCTAATATATTTTTCCTTTCTCCCTTTAACTTTATAAAAAGAAAATTATATAAAGTAATAATTATAACACTATATTACAGGGTTTTAGATAAATAAAAATATATGACAATAATAGCATAAATGAAGAGGAAAGGAATAAAGCTATATTGGGTCCGTTTCTATATTTTTTTAGAATCAAGTTAGTATTAATCTGATATAAGTTGTGATAAACTAAGATGCAGTAGTAATTTCTAGAGTCACCACTAAGAAACTCAAGAAACTATAGTAAAAAAAATTAATTAATTAAAATGGTGTACTAGAAAATATGTATTTAATGTGGTTTTGATTCGCATTTCTCTAATGATCCGTGATGAGCATTTTTTCATATGTTTGTTGGCTGCATGAATGTCTTCTTTTGAAAAGTGTCTGTTCATATCCTTAGCCCACTTTTTGATGGGTTTTTTTTCCTTGTAAATTTGTTTAAGTTCTTTGTGGATTCTGGATATTAGCCCTTTGTCAGGTGGGTAAATTGAAAAAAATTTTTCCCATTCTGTTGGTGAGGATAGATGCAGCAAACCACCATGGCATGTGTATACCTATGTAACAATCCTGTGCAATCTGCACAGGTACCTGAAAACTTAAAGTATAATTTTAAAAAAAGAAAAAAATATGTATTTAATACAAAAGAAGGTGATAAAGGGGAGAGGAAGAAAAAAGACATGTGATATGTAGAAAATAAATAGCTAAATGGCAGGCATGAATCCAACCATACCAATATTAATTTTAAATTTGAATAGATTAAACACATCAAACGGCAGAGATTGTCAGATTGGATATAAAAACAAGATCAAACTATATGCTGTCTATAAAAGATACACTTCAGATTCAGAGACACCAATTTTGGAAACTTATCAACTACTTCCATGTTCTCTTTCCTTTTCTTCTGTGATTCGAATTATGTGTATGTTAAACTTATTTGATACTATACCAGAAGCCTCTGATATTGTTATTTTTTAAATTATTTTTTCTCTTTGTACTTCAGTTTGGTTTCTTGTGACCTAGTTTCAGGTTTTCTAGTGCTTTCTTCTGTCACATCTCATTTACCATTTAGTCTATTCAATACTTTATATATATGTGTGTGTATATATATATATATATATATGTATGAATTATCTACTTTTTTAGAATTTTCATTTTTCTGTGTAAAATTTTTAACTTGCTATCTATTTCATCTGTTTTTTTCTCAATACTGTAACATTTATAATGGTTATTTTAGAGTTTAGCTGTTAATTCCAACATCTGAATTTTTTTACAACCTTATTTTTCTGAAGTCTTCTTATATTGATCTATTGCATTTTCGATACATTTTCCTGCTTGTTCAAATTGCTTAGAACTTTTCAGAGTATACTAGACATTGTTTTTAATAAGAGACTGATGTTGATACTACCTCCTCCCCCCAGGGACTTATTCTTTTCTGTATCTGGCAAGTAGGGGAAGGGGCTGATTTAGTTCATCTAATCAGAAAGGTCAGGATTGAGCTGCATCTTTAGTTCTCTTCTGGTTTCAGGTGATTTGAAAATAGAATCAAGCCCCTCTTCTCACCAGGGCCTTATGATTAGCTCTTGTTTGCCATTTTTCAGCTTTTCTCCCAGCTTTTCATGCTGTTGCTTAAACATAGCAAAAGTCCCATGGGGAGAATTGGTGAACTGGAGAGATTGGTGTCCTTCAGGATTCGAGTCCACTGTGCCAGCTCCATGCTTGGCTGTTTCTCCTTGTATCACTGGTTCCTCTTTGTGAAGTTGCTTGCCTGTTACAGCTCACTCCTCCAGCCACTTGTGTCCATACTTAGCAGTTATCCTCAGGTGGAAGTGGGTGTCTGTTGGTCTCTGCTCACCTTGGAAGGGCTCATTTCTCATTGGAATTTAGTTCATTTAAATTTCTCTGTGTTTACATCTCCTTCATGGCTTTAAAGAAAAATGTGATATCTTTAAGTTAATCAGATGTGTTCTGTTTGTTTTGGTAGGAGTGGTAGTTTTTTGAGATCTCCATCCTAACTAGGAGTGGAACTTCCTCCTGCTTTGAATTTTGAATCAATAATTTAGGGGGAAAAAGAACACTGCTCTGATGATTGTATTTTACACTTCTTACCTTTTTCAGAGTAGGAGTTAGTAAACCTTTTTTTAAAGGGCTAGATAGTAAATATTTTTGGCTTTTTGGACCAAGGGACAGAATTGAGGCTGTATGTAGGTGTTTATATGACCATTAAAAATATGCCATTTAAAAATGTCAAGACCACTCTTGACTCATGGACAATAAAAAAAATAGGTGACTATAGTTTACCAAGTCTTACTATAGAAACAAGCGATACAACAGATGAATGAAAAGCAGGCAAATATCAGATACTTTTTAGAAACTAGGTTCTAGGGTCTACTTTGGTCCCAAGTGCCATATCATCTACCATTGTATCTACGATAATAAATACCAAAAATGATTATCCTAAGCTGTCAAGTTGAACTTTTATTTAGTGTAACAGAGTTGTGTAATAACTTTTAGAAAAATATTTGCCAGAAACATATTAAAGTCTACATTTAAAGCCTTATGGAAATCTTTATTAAGAAAACCTTGTTCATTCTACCCAAGTACTCTACTACATATTGGGTGTTAATAAATTCTTTTAAAAAGTCTGCCCTCAAAGTAGTTACATTCCAGTGGAAAATAGCCCCTTAGATGTATAAATATAAGACAAGTTTTCACAAGGTGCTCCATATAGAGTAAGATACGTAACTTTGCTTACGTATGAGGATGGTTGTAAGACTTAAGAGAAATGATGCTTTGCTAACTCTTGGAGAAGAATTCAGATTTTTCCAGGTAGACAGATTTTGTTTACCCAGTAAACGTTGCTTGACAGTTATACTGGAAACTGAGTATTACCACATTGTTGACTTAACTCTTTCAAAGGCATTTTAGAATTGGATTGAATATGAGAAAACAAACTTGGAAACTCATTGTCTTCTTGAATGATTATATTCACATATAAACGTAAACGATATGTATTAGGTTAGCAGGCTTTTGTTACTGATGTTTAAACAAACCAATTTTCACTCTGTAATGTTAATATATTGTGCACTGTGATATTTTAACAAGAACAATTTAGTTTCAGGTTTTCTAGAAGTTTATTGCTGTTTTAAATCGTGCTTAAAATCTCCAGTCTCTCCTACAGATTTTAAAAAACATTGTAATTATTGTAGTAAGAATATTTCAAAGCAGAGACTTTCCTTTTTAGATTCTTTATAGGTTGAATAACAGGCTGGGAAAGCATGATCATATGAATTTTTACTTAATGTTGAGAAGTAGAAGTTAAGGGGACAAGTTACACTTTTGATAAGAAAATATAATATTAAGTTATTTATGTTTTCAGTTGTAGGATGTTAATATGCTAGTAAATGTTTTCAATTTCTGGAGAATTGGTTGGCTTAATGAAAAAAACAACTGATCATTTTTTATTTGCCTTTTTTAAAAAGTTCTTTGGATATTTACATTTTACTGAATCGTTGAACACAGGCTTATTGAGTAGGTATTAAGGATTTTTAGTTAGTGATAAGCAAAAGCTAACAGTGCTTTGACTATCTAGATACTAAATTTGGTAGACTGATTTCCACAGCAAACAAAACAAAAATCTTAACATTACCAAAAAAAATTTTTTTAAGAAAAGTTTTATTTCTCCTTATATTTTTCTCTTAGATTTTATTGTATCAGAATGCATATTAAGAACCCTAAAACTATCTCTACTCAGATCTAATAATTCTGATATTCAGAAAGACTTAACAGGAATATTTAAAGAGAAACAACTGTGTGGAGAAAGACAATCCTTGCAGCTTATCTTAATTAGCACCACCCTTCCCTGGTCCCCCTACCCTCAAAAGTCTGAAATAACTTTACAACAATAGGGGAATGGTTGAGTAAAATTGTGGGTTAAGGAAATGTTATATAACCATTTAAAAGTAGTAATTATTAACCCTATGTAAAAACATGGGGAAAATGTTTATTTTTTAACATTGCAAACTTGAATACCAAATTGTTCTACTATAAGATACGAACTTAGGAAATTGGGAAATTATGCCTAGGGTCCTTAGCCAATTTAGATGCACTGAACAATTTAGATGAGAACAACTCACTTTTGTAGTTTCCCAAATACAGTTTTGATTCTCTCAGGTATGATGATCAGGAGAGATTGGTGAATGTTTTTGAGAAGGGCTGAAAGTCTCTAATTTGCAGGATTTTCTCTGTGAGAAAACAGTATCTTACACGTTTATATTTGATACTTCAGACATTTCTTAGCGTTAGGGATATAATATATTGCCAGTGTCTTCCCTAAAATTTTATAGTGTTTGATCTTACCATTAATTGAGTGACTGCAACTCCTAAGTATATTGTGACTTTATTTTCAGGATAAGGGAGATCTTGAAGGCATCTCGAAAATTGCAAGGTGATCCAGATTTGCCGATGTCTTTTACTTTGGCCATAGTGGAGTCTGATTCTACAATAGTCTATTATAAACTTACGGATGGATTTATGCTGCCAGACCCTCAGGTCAGTTTTGAGGTAACTGTATGCAAGAAGTACGAAAAGAGGAAGATTATGACATGTTTTTAAATGTGATTCAAGTCATTCATAGAACTGCCACTTCCTTTGCCATAGGGAAAATTCAAGAAAAAAGTCTTGATTTTCATACCTCAGAAAATTGGTTATATTTTGTTCAAAGTAACATGTTCCTAGTTATTTTCTCAAAAAAAAAAAAAGATTTCTTTACTTTATGGAGAATTTCATGGTTTTCCACAGTATTTTATGAAGTCATTATCCATTTAATTATTTAGTGAGTGAGGTGGAATGTAAAGGCTAATAATAGTTGTAACTAAAAAGCACTTCTTTAGGAAATGTTAAATTGGTTGACATTTTGACAGGAATATTTTAATAAAATAAATGTGCTGTATGTGATTTCTTTACATACTTTGTTGGCATAATTTGGATAATTACATTAAATATCTCTAATTTTGCTTTTGGATTACATTATCGGAGAAAAGTCCATCCTGATCCTGAGTTTTTTTTTTGGCAGAATATTTCTCTTAGAAGATGACATCTATGTTTCCTGATGCTTGTTTTATTCATACAAGATTGGATTTGAAACCTATCAGACTGCTTCATCTTTTATCTCAGAGATAGTCAGGGTTGAGTTAGATAGTCAGAGTTGATTTCCCCATTTCATAAGATTTTCATTCTGAAGAATAAAACTTCCCCAGGTAGAAGATTTTTTCTTTCTTAAAAAATATAGGATGGTTTCTTAAAACTTTCTTATCTAGAGACAGTTTCATTACAGTTTTATACAGGTTTATGTCTAGGATGTGTTCAGATGGGTGGAACCTGTGTGCTGCTTTTGTCATCCCATACTCATAGTTGCCTCTTTGTTTACTGCTGCCACTGCCAGCTCATTGTTGAGACTGCCATCTCTTTCTCTTACTCAACTCTCCCAGTGCGTTTTGGCCACTGCAGCTATCTTGGAATGGCATTTTTAATATACGTTGTCACCTATTTATGTCTGCTTTTTCTTCTCCAGTAGAAAGTAAAAGCTTTCTTTCAATTGGTCTTCCTGTTGCAATTACTGTTATTTCTCTTTTTTGGTTAACTTTAAATCAAAACTCAAAATATGTTCATCCAGATTGTAAACTTACATGCCTTGAGTAACAAGGACCAGAAACATGCTACCCACAAGAGTTCTGGGCCTTCCTTTTCATTCTTATTAACACCATCCTTATTAAATCATAGCTTGAATATTATAAGAGTGATAGTGTGGGACAGTATCAGCCTTAAAAATGTCTTCGTTAATTAGACCCAGTTATTCCACTTTTGTTAATGTCTCTCAAATTGTACAAGGTATGAAAAATTATATGCACAAAGATGTTCCAAGTGACATTACTTTTAGTAGCCCAAATTATAAACCACTTAAAAGTTTGGAGTAAAGATCGACAAACTTCTATAAAGGGCCAGAAAGTAAATATTTTAGGCTTTTAAACCTACTGTTTCTGTCATAACTTGTCAACACTGCTGTATGAAGCACAGAAGCAGCCATAGACAATACATAAACAATACGAGCATGGCTTTGTTCCAGTAAAACTTTATTTACAAATGTGATGCCACAGTTTGCCATCCCTGGGTCTAGGAAATAGTCAATAAACAGATATATACAAATGGTACATAATGTACTTATTGAAAATTAGTAATGAATATTATTAAAAACATGAGAAATGTTACATTAAGTAAAAATTGCAGATGCAAAAGTGTATGAGTGGGTATTATCATGGCTGAAATAACACATCAAGCATATGATAAAAAGATGACAAATTAGTAACTGGTTATAGTGGGATGGGAAGCAGTAAATGGATGACTTTGTCTTTTCTCAGTGTTTGTTTTTATTTGTATTACTTTTATAATAAAAATGTTTTATAATTAAAAAGTGTCCTGAAATCTATATTAGTTATCATTACAAAATAATATTACCACAAATGTAGCAACTTAAAACAACACACATTTATTACCTCATAGTTTTTGTGGGTAAGGGACCCAGGCACAGATTGGTTGGGTCTTCTATAAGCCTACAGTCAAGATGTTGTACAGGGCTGCAGTCTCATCTGAGGCTTGACTGGGAAAGGGTCAGCTTTCTCACCACATGGTCATTAGTAGTCTTCAGTTCCTTTAGAGTGCTCAATGCTTACGTGCTGTTGGCAGGAGGCCACCCTCAGTTCTTTGCCACATGGGCTTTTTCAATATAACTGGTTGCTTTCTCAAAGCCAGCAAAGGAGAGTCTCAGCAAGATGGACCTTATAATCTTATATAATGTAATCACATACATCCCATCACCTTTGCCATATTCTGTTGGTTGGAAGCAGGTCATACGTCCTGCCTACACACTGGAGTTTCATGGCTGATTAGGAAACAACAATAACAAGTATGGGAAAATGATGAAAATTAGGAACATCACAAAATAATATAAAGCATCATTCATCATCTGTAGTAATTCCTGACTCCTTCCTTTGATGGTATTTGAATTTCACTTTTATTCTTGGTAGAAGGGCTCCATAACTCCTTCAGGCTCTGTCTGCTTCTCCAGAAGACATGAAGATGTACCTATTCAGAACAAAATGTATTTTGGTGACTCTAGTGGAAAATTTGCAGGTCTAATAATCCTAAAACAGTTTATAATAAATTCTTAGAGTCTCTTGATTTCTTAAGTCTCTCATTTGATTCATTTTGAGGTCTTTCATTATAGTGCTAGAAAAATAGAATTTTCAGAAAGAAGAATAAGGCTAATGAATATCAGATATGTGTGTCAGATCTGTTGACTGATGGGCCCCTATATAACTACAAAACCAGAAGTGTCTTTTGGGGTTGGCTGTGAAAGGCATTTCTCAACTCTTTAAAAACTAGGATTCAATCCCACTGTATGTCTTGGGATGTTTACTCTATTTCAGAATGTTCCCTTTGTACTTGACCAAAGTTGTTCTGTCCAAAGCCAGCCAGAGATATGTCATAACATGAATAATTGTCCATAACTGTTTGGAAAGAGAGGCCACCCAGCTGTGTCGGTCTCTTTTTAATAAAAAACTAGATAAAGTGATTTAAGTAATTTTGTAATTGAGTTTACATTTGTCTCCCTGTTAGACTGGACTCCTTAAGGACAGAACAAGAAATCATGTATTTTTAAATACATCTCTGTATCCTGCCTCTTTTCACAGTAACTCACATATAGTAAACTGTCAGTTAATATTTGGCAAATGAATGAATGCTGATTATAGACATGTCTGATTATATAGTGGCTTATTTTTTAACCTCAAGGCAACTAAAACAATTCATTTGGACACCAGAGGGCACTGCTAGATAACCATAGCATTTTCAGACTCTAGGAGTAGATTAACTAGAGAAGTGGCTCTTGAAAATTGATTTTTAATCTGTGAGAAATAGCATAAATAAAAATATAAATAAGTTTTACATACCCACACCCCCTTTTTCTTTCTTGCATGACTCTAAAATTATACTGACATTAAATACGTGACTTGATTCATGCTTTGCTTAAAATGTAGATCTTTATTTAGAAATAAAAGCCTGTTTAGGGTAGGGGAGGATGGGGTGGGGTTTTTTTAAATATAGATTTTGTGTTTTTTTTCTTTTATGAAATTATGTATTTTAGTTTTTCATTGTAAAATCTTAATTTATGAAATGAATTTCAGGATCACATCATATAGCAATAAACCCCAGCTCTGGAACACTCACTATACTGGCTAAGTGCTGGAGGTGAAAGATATAAATTGCTCCTGTGATACATGCAGGTATGCCTCATTTTATTGCAATTCTCTTTATTCTGTTTTGCAGATATTGTGTTTTTTACAAATTGAAGGTTTGTGGCAACCCTGCGTCAAGTAAGATTGTTGATTCCATTTTTCCAGCATGTGATCATTTCATCTCTTTGTCATATTTTGATAATTCTTGCAATATTTTAAACTTTTTTATGATTATTATATCTGATATGGTGATCTTTTTATCAGGGATATTTGATGTTACTAGTATAATTGTTTTGGTGTGCCACAAATCAGGCCTACATAAGACCAGCAAACTTGGTTGATAAATTTTATGTGTGTTCTGATTGCCCTTTCTGCCATTTCTCTCCCTTACTTCTGGCCTCCCTAATTCCCTGAGAAACAGCAATATTGAAATTAGGCCTATTAATAACCCTACAATGGCCAGTATGTGTTTAAGTAAAAGGTAGAGTACTACATCTTTCATTTGAAATCAAAAGCTAGAAATGATTACACTTAGTGAGAAAGGCATGTCAAAAGCTGAGACAGGCCAAAAACTAGGCCTCTTGTGCCAAACAGTCAAGTTGTGAATGCAAAGGAAAAGTTATGGAAGGAAAAGAAAAGTGCTACTTCGGTGAACACATGAATAAGAAAGTGAAACAGCCTTTTTGTTGATATGGAGAAAGTTTGAGTGGTCTACAGAGAAGATCAAACCAGCTACAACATTCCCTTAAGCCAAAAGCTAATCCAGAGCAAGGCCCTAACCTTCTCCTCAATTCTATGAAAGCTTAGAGAGGTGAGGAAACTGCAGAAGAAAAGTTGGAAGATAGCAGAGCTTGGTTCATGAGGTTTAAGGAAACAAACTGCCTAACTTAAAAGTGCAAAGTGATACAGCAAATCCTGATATAGAAGCTACAGCAAATTATCAAAAAATCTAGCTAAGATAATTGATGAAGGTGGCTATACTAACAGTGTTTAAATGTAGACAGAATGGTCTTATATTGGAAGAAAATGCCATTTAGGACTTTCATAGCTAGAAAAAAGCCAATGCCTGGCTTCAGAGGACAGGCTAATTCTCTTGTCTGGGAGCAGTGCAGCTGATGACTAAATTAAAACCAATGTTCATCTATCATTCTGAAAATCCGGTTCCCTGTGTACCAAAGTCAAGTACTTTTAAAATTAAAATTATGCTCAGTCTACTCTACCTGTACTCTATAAATGGAACAGCAATGCCTGGATGAAAGCACATCTGTTTACGGCATAGTTTACTGAATATTTTAAGCCCACTA
Organism: Cacajao melanocephalus; assembly: GCA_963573385.1. Taxonomy (NCBI): domain Eukaryota; kingdom Metazoa; phylum Chordata; class Mammalia; order Primates; family Pitheciidae; genus Cacajao; species Cacajao melanocephalus. Next base: position 95,965 of record CAUYLG010046864.1, on the reverse strand, counting down.
TTGAGACCTATTGCTCAGAAAAAAAGATTCATTTCAAAGTATTACTGTTCATTGACAATGTACCTGGTCACCCAAGAGCCCTCGTGGACATATACAAGGAGATTACTGTTGTTTTCATGCTTATGAACACATCCATTCCATAGTCCATAGGTCAAGGATTAATTTTGCTTTTAACGTCTTCCTATTTAAGAAATATATTTTGTAAGTCTGTAGCTGCCATAGATAGTTACTCCTCTGATGGATCTGGGCAAAATACACTGACAACCTTCTGGAAAGGATTTGCCATTCTAGATGCCATTAAGAACATTTTTGATTCATGCAAGCAGGTAAAAATGTTTGAAGGATGTTGATTCTAAACCTAGTAGATGACTTTAGAGTATTCAAGACTTTAGTAGAGGAAGTAACTGCATATGTGGTAGAAATAGCAAAAGAACTAGAATTGGAAATGAAGCATGAAGATGTAACTGAATTGTTATAATCTCATGAAACAACATGAAGATATGAGGAGTTGTTTTTAATGGATGAACAAAGAGTGGTTTCTTGAAATGGAATCTACTCCTTGTGCAGATGCTGTGAACACTGTTGAAATGACAACAAAAGATTTAGAAAATTACATAAACTTAATAAAGCAGCAGCAGGGTTTGAGAAGATTGATTCCAATTCTGAACATTTTACTTTAGATAAAATGCTATCAAATAGCATCACAGTCTACAGAGAAATCTTTTGTGAAAGGAAGAGTCAATGATTTTGGCAAATTTCATTGTGATCTTATTTTAAGACATTGCCACAGCCACCACAACCTTCAGCAACTACCACCCTGATCAGTTAGCAGCCATCAACATCAGGGCAAGACCCTCTACCAGCAAAAAGATTATAACTTGCTGAAGCCTCAGATGATTATTAGCATGTTTTGCAATAAAGTATTTTAAAATTAAGCTGTGTGCATTGTTTTTTAGACATAATGCCATATACTACAATGTTGTGTAAATGTAACTTTTATATGCACTAGGAAACCAAAAAAATTTTATGACTTGCTTTGTTGCAACATTTACTTTATTGCAGTGGTCTGGACCTGAACCTTCAGTATCTCCCAGGTATGCCAGTATAAACTTTTCTGTAAAAGGGGTGCCCTCTTTAGCTGGGGGCATGAAAGAGGGAAACTGCATGTGAGGATTTCTCTCTGGTGCTGCCTTTGCCTTTCTTTTCTAGAGTCCCTAATCAGTGTGCCCTCTGTGCTAGGGCAGCTCAGTGGAATGCTAAACTAGGTCCTGTGGCTGCAGACTAAGTATTTGCTTCTCTTGCCTGAGCCTCTTTAGAAGAATGTTACTAAACACCAAAGATCTCTTGTAAAGAACATGAAGGAAGAGGTATTTTGGAATTCAAATTTACAATTAGAATAGAAGAGTAATCTACAAAGTTCATGTAGTCAGCATTTTTATTTTTTATTTTTTGCTATAATAACTTTTCACTTGTATAAGCCTGGAACCAAATGACTTAACCAAAGCTTCTTGTTGTTTCATCTCTTTCTGAGCATTTCTGTTCTGAATTCCTCTCTGAGGTCACTTTTTCCATTGCAGCCCCTAGCAGGAGGCCTCTTCACTACTGCAGCACAGTGATTCCTGCCAAAGTTTATGGTTCTATACAGAAGCTCTTTATTCATCTGCCATATTTTACGTTGAGTGTTTACATGTGCAGAATAATATGTTATCCTCTGAACAATTAATAGTGCAATTTTTCCTTCTTTCTGGCCAGTAACTATTCTGTTCCTTACCACCCCCATTCCTGCAGCCTAATCCTCTTAATGATCTTTGGATAAGAACTGCTTGTACTCACTAAGGAAAGTGGATGGAAAAATCAAATGTCTGGTAGGTGGGTGTGCTATTATAATGTTTAAATGAGTCTGAAAATTTTCCCAAAGCCAATATAAGCAAAGTCAGAGACTGGCCTTTTAGATTTCTGGGTACTAAGTAGATGTAATAATAATAATAAGTATTTTATTAAAGGTTATTCATTTATCAATTTATCTTCAGACATTAACTGGTATCTTAGCTAGGGCCAACATTACAAAATACCATAGCCTGGTGGCTTAAACAACAGAAATTTATCTTCTTACTGTTCTGGAGGCTTGAAGTTCCAAATCAAGGTGCTAGTGGACTCTTAAGGGCTTTTTTCCTGGCTTGCAGATGGCAGCCTTCTGGCTGGGTCCTCACATGGCCTTTTCTCTGTGGGGCATGGCGAGATTGAGAAAAAGAGAGAGAGTCAGAGCACGTGCGAGTACATGCTCTCTGGCAGCATCTTTTCATTTTCCTATAAGGACACCAGCACCATCAGATTTGGGCCCCATCCTCATAACATCATTTAACTTTAATTGTCTCCCTAAAGGTGTTATTCCCAATTCCAGTCACATTGTGGGACAGGGTTTCAATATATGAATTTGAGAGGTGCATAATGTAGTCCATATAAACTGGGCTCCTTCTCTGTGCTCAGATACTGTGGTAAGTGCTAGGGATACAAAGATTGGTGAGACATGACCTCTGCCTTCAGGAACTCAGACAGCCAATTACAACTCTCCTTAGCCAAAATTCTAAAAGCCTGTTGTCAGTGTGAACTGAGGAATACTTGTCTTGTGACGTATAAAGTTTATGTAGTTTACTTAAGGGTGAATGGGTTCAACAACTGACGATAAATAGTTTTTAAGTGATCATCATATGTGTATTATTTGTCCCAAAGGACTCAGCATTGGATCAGATACAAAGAAAAAATGCACAGTGAACCTCTAAGGAGCTTATTGTCTCGCTTGAAAGGAGAAAATCTAGGTACAAAATATTTTGAGAGCATTACAAGGACAATATTATACATAAATGCAAAATTATAATCATATTGTACTTTATTCACCACTAAGTGCTTCAGAACCCTGTATCTTGATGCTCACTACAGAGCCAATGTTACATGTTATTAACTTTTTATCCTGGTAAGAGAGAAATTAGGACACAAGTGGTTAAGTAATAGCTACATGTAGTAGCAAGTAAGTGGAGTGAGTAATACAGATTAGATCCAGGTCTCTTGATACCTAGCACACTATTGTTTTCACTGTTGTTTATGTTGCCTCTTTCTTGTATGATGCAAAGAAATATATTAGTGTGTGCCAAAGAGTCTTTGAGAGGAAAAAACTTATTCAGTCCTGGAGGGAGTTAGGAAGTGATTTTGGGATCAGTTGTATTATCCTCTAATACTTGAACAAATGTATCAAAATGTCAAGCTGTTTGTGGATAATTCTGAAAAACATATTCATAAGCAATATATTTACAGAGTTTTATTCCAGAGGATAAACACATTCATGTTCATGCTTTTATGTTGGCAAACCTAAAACAATATTTAATAGTAAATAAAGAACTCAGAAAGTTTCTCTGCTTGTTGACGCTAAATTTTGTGCTGGCACAAAGAGAAACTACGGAAATTTATAAATGATCATTTCACCTCAATTAGGAAGGATCTTGTACCCCAAATATTCCTCAGATTTGCCTTCCCATGCTTGAAATCCTACCATAATTCTACTTCTTAATCATGAATTAATAATCCGATTTAATTTGACAAACATTTTGATAGCACCTTCATGAATAAGACATCATGTTAAGATTTGGGGGAAAGACAATTCCAAATATTTTATTGTTAGATTTGATATGTCAAATTAATCAGTTTAACTGTTACAATAATTTCTAAATGTTTATTCTCAATTTCCATACTTACATCATTGCAGAGCAGCAGTAGTTTATGGATTGATACCTGTGTATGAACCACACTTTGAGTGTCATGTGTTAAAAGCCATTGATGAGAAGAGAGAGCCTGAACCCCAGTAATAGCCTGGGCACGTTAGTCAGGATGGGTAAGATTATTATGCAGTAACAACCAGCAAGTTCATTTAACAAATGTTTATTGCTTACTCACTTTATCTGCCCACTGACTGAAAGGGCCCATTACATGCCCTTTGCTCTGGAAATCAGGGTAACAGGGCCTCCATCATCTGAAATGCTGTCAGTTCCAGCTGCAGGAGGCAGAGTGCTGCAGTGTTGCTTGCTGCAGTGTTGCTTTCTGCAGTTAGGAAACAGCCCATGTTACTCCTGCCCACGTTTCACTCGCCAAAGGAAGCCACATGACTGGCCTTGATCAACCTCAAGAAAAGGGAAGTGCAATTCTGCCATGTTCCAGGATTGAGGAAAAGGAATATTCAGAGAGCAGCACTTCCAGATAATAGAAAGGAGAGGAGAGAGCCAGCAGGTAGATTTAACAACTGGATAGCTGTGTGAACAGAGGAGGAGTTGGCATTAAGCCTCAAACTATTGAGTCTTGTCACTTCAATGGGAGTGAGTTTCATGTTGTAATGGGAAGACAGTGAAAGGACATTGCAAGAAGGAAAGGGCACTAAGCACCACCAGGGGGGAAATGGGCCACCTAGAGGACTGTTTCCCCGCTTCATGGCTCGGGTTCTGGAGGTCAAAAGGGAGATCTTATATGGATCAGGAACTTACAATCACTGGAAATTTTATTCTTTCTGTTCTTCATATGCACCACACATTGTTACACAGACTATGTTGTCTGGGCCTTTACTTCCTAAGAATGGAAAAAGAAAGCAATTGTGCCTAAAGAATAGAAAATTAGTGGAAATTTGTAAGAATGTTTCTGAAGGAAGCTGGTTAAATATGGATGCTGCATGGGTGGAGCTGGGTTTATGAGGAGCCTGGTGACCACTCTTCTGGGATGGATAGTTGTCTATGTGGGATCGTGAACATAGAGTGTTTATATAGATCTAGGGCACTTTCAGGGTGCATTAGTATCTGATGGGGAGAGAGTTGGGGGACAGACATCAGTCCTTAGGGTTTCTTACCAGTCACACCGGTAGTGGCTGAATTGGGCCATCATCCTGCAATGCCTGAGGTCCATCTGGGGCTCTCGTGACTATTTCTCTTGAGCACTTGGAAAATATTTGGTCTGGTCCTGAACTTCATGGACATGCTGGGGAACTTTCAGGCTGTTTTGGATCCTCTCCATCTAGATACACTTTCCCAGACATACGTTCTTCTCTACTGTCTTCATAATATGCTGGAGAAAGATCCTAAGAGCCTAGGATATGTGGGGTTTGTGGAGACTTACCTGAGCCTGGAGGCAGCAGTGGGCGGTATAGGGTAGGGATGCATCCTAGCCAGATTCCCTTTCATTTCCTCTACTTCCTTTGGAGTGTCTATTTTCTCTCCTCTGCACCAGCAACTTTTGGGGTCAGGGCAGAGGGCATGGACCACAGGTGTCTGCTTCATGACCCATTCAAGATTCTAACTCTTCTGCTTTTGCTACTTTTTACCCCCAACAGGTTTTTCCCCTTAGGTTTACTTTGTCTTAGGGGTAGGAAAAACTAATGCTGACCATTTCCAGATCAATTTTCCTTCTAAACATATTGTTTTTGCCAAGATTTTAGATTTTGGAATTCAAAAGTCAGTAATTTGCTTTTTGTGTTCTGTAGCGTAATCCTGTTCCTGAGGCAGTGTGCCAAGAAAGCCTGTATGGGAAAAAGTTCACAGGTAACACGAATTACTGAGAAGGGAAAACAAATCAGTTAATATATCAACATATTATTTGGCTACCTTTACAAACAGAAGGTGTTAATTGTCATTAAAATTCATATTGATACTCATAGACCTATTTAATTTTCTGAGGATACATTTTATCTTATCTATCAGCTTACATTCCACCTAATGTAACACAGTACTTGACACAGAATAGAAGCTCAATAAAAATCTTATTTGATTGCATTCGAATATTCATAAATGGACTACTACCCACCCCATCCTATTCCTGCCACTCCAGTGGCAGGGCAAGGACCAGCTGCTTTTCTGCCCTCGTCTACTTGTACAGAAAGCAGAGCTGCATGTTTCTAAGGCCATGAGACAAATCACATCCCATGTGATTTGCTTTTGAAATGAGATCTCTTATATTTTGATCCCTTGCCTTAGAGTTGTAAGAAATCAAAATAAGGATTTCTAAACAAAATATATCTGCCTGATAAGGTTACTTACTATATTTTTTGTTTGTTTGTTTTGAGACAGTTTCACTCTTGTTGCCCATGTTGGAGTGCAATGGCACTATCGCGGCTCACTGCAACCTCCACCTCCCAGATTCAAGTAATTCTCCTGCCTCAGCCTCCTGAGTAGCTGGGATTTTAGGCACACGTCACCATGCCTGGCTTTTTTTTTTTTTTTTTTTTTTTTTGTATTTTTAGTAGAAATAGGGTTTTATCATGTTAACCAGGCTGGTCTTGAACTCTTGACCTCAGGTGATCTGCCTGCCTCAGCCTCCCAAAGTGCTGGGACTACAGGCGTGAGCCACTGTGCCTGGCCAGATTACTTACTATTTGATTACACACGCTTTTCTATTCCAAACCTATGCATTTATTTATTCAACATTTTGGGGGGGAACGAAAACGTGAACACTGCTAAATTTGGAAACTCTACTTAGAAATGGTAATGTCTCTCACATAATTATACAATTATTGTGGATTGTACTTCTGTTAATGACCACAGATGGGGATGCTGTGGTTTTGAATATTGGGTGAAAAATTGGTCATCTCACCTGCCATCCCAAAGAAGATCATTAGAAAACTTGGTTACTATAAATATAATCAAGAATGTTACTTTTTTTTCTGGATGGCATGTTGTAAATCCTTTAGCTATAAATGAATAGAATTCATCCACTTTGGACCTTAATGCATCACTTCCACAAAATGAAAGGAGTTGGTGCAGATACTCTCTGTGATCCCCTCTAGCTCTATATTTTGGTGATACTGTACTTGAAGGATCTTGCCACGTAGATCTTCCCTTCTCACCATCACTCTCATCACCTTCTTCCACCTCTACCCCTGTTAAAAGCAACAACATATTTCTCCCATCATGGGCCTTATTTATCCACCATTAGAATTGTGCTCCTTTCAAGTTTTGAGGCCCAAGAGACTTGCAAGGCAGACTCTTGACTTCAGAAAGCCAACAGTGACATGAGCCAGTTGTGTAATCTGTTTCCCATCTGCAAAATGAAGGACAAAATGTATCCTTCCAGGGTTGTGTTTTCCTCGCACAACCAAATGGTTATGTGAGGATAAATGAAGCCCAGCACACAATAAGGTATCAATGATCCTTCCCTTTGCAGCCTCCAAGCACTTCCCATTGATGTACAGGTTGCCACCTTAGGAGGGAATACATGATAACTAGCTGACAGCCAGTCCTCTAAAGAATGGGACCTAGATCTTTAGCAGGGTATGAAGAAGGTCATCTTAGTCCATTTTATTGTTTGATGTTATACTATCAGATATTGTTATACTATCAGTTTCTGTTATACTATAACAGAATGTCAGAGACTGGGTAATTTATAATGAACAGAAATTTATTACCTCACATTTCTTGAGGCTGGGAAGCCCAAGATCGAGGGGCCAGCATCTGGCAAGGGCTTGCTTGCTTTGTTATCTTATGGCAGAAGGCAGAAGGGAAAGAGAGATCAAGAGGAGCCAAATTATCCCTTTATAATGGCACAAATCCTGCCCATGAAAATGGAGCCTCCATGGTCTAATCACCTCTTAAATATCCCACCTCTTAAAATGACTAAAATGGCAATTAAATTTCAACATGGGTCTGACGGGACAAACATTCAAACCATGGCAAAGGTACAGGAAAAGATAGGGGGACAATTTTGCCCCTTGAAAATTTTCTCAGATCTGATCTTGCTGTTGCTAGTAGTAGTGGTAATGGTGATGATAACATCTTTTTTAAAAAAATCTCACTTTGGGGAATCCTTTAAGTTTAGATAAGTTGCATAGGAATAAGATAAACACCAGCTATACAGTGGGAGACTTAAATCAAATAAGGGAAATTTCCACTGCAGGGAAGCTGTACTGGGGCAATTCATTAGAACTGAAAACAAGTTAAACTTAGCTCAGCACAGCACAAAAGCACATTGAAAAGTTCTCTCTAAAAGAAAAGGGAGAATGTTCAGGGTGCATTTAAGTCATGGGATATGGCAGGGAGCCTTCTGTTGATGGTGGGGATTAGGTCTCTTGAAGGAATGAATAAATTAAAAACATGAAATGATAACTAGCAACTTGTAGTTACATAAGCATACCTATATTACAGTGGGGGATATAGGGACCTTATTTTGTTCCCTCCTGTGTGCCCAGAGTTAGAACAGTGTCTGATACATAGCGAGTGTTCCACAAATATTTGTGGCATAAAATAAACAGATGAACACACATAAAATAATGTCAAGTGATGACAAATGCTATGAAGAATGTAAAGTGTGGTATGGAGATAGAGTGTGACAGGAATGCAACTTTAGTTAGGGTGGCCAAGAATGGCTTTTCTCTGCAGGTGACATTTGAGTAGAGACCAGAATGCAGTGAGGCTGAGAGTCATGCAAATAACTGGAGGACCAGCCTTGTGGGCAAAGGGAACAGCAGGTGCAAATGTCCTGAGGTAAGAGCATGATGGGATCTGAGATTCTGCATTTCTAACAAGTTGATGATGCCAGTGCAGCTGGTCCATGGACCACACTTTGAGTAACAAGGGCATAGACTATAGTTTGACCAGGGAGTCAGTACGAAAGTGAGTAGGTTAAGGGACTGAGAGATGAGGTCACTGTGTGAGAGAAGGAGAATGCAAAATGCAAAACCACCTATGAAATATATTCTTATCTATGTAAAATGTATGCAAAGAGGGACATGAAAAATACCAACAGTGTTTTCCTCAGTGAGGTTTCACTTCAGGTGATTTAAATTCTCTCCTTTTTAGATTGTTCCAAAGCTTCTGCCATGGGTTTTTATCACTTTTATATTCAGAAAAAAAATATTTTTGGAAAGTTAACTTAAAATAGAAAATATGTTTTTAGTTAAGACATAAAGTTCAAAATTTAAATATTTCTAAATTTTAAAAAATGTTATGGACATATGGGAATTGGTTGGGGTTTGTGATGAAAGGCTTATAAAGGAGATGATTTTGAATCAAATTTTGACATCTAAGTAGGCAAAAAATAAGTTGGTGTTCTTAGCAGCTTCTCTTCTCTCTTCTTGTTCTCAGGTGGAAGTTGGAGTGGGGGAGATACAGGGCATGGAGGGTATATTAGTAATCTATTGTTGTGTAACAAATTATCCCAAAGCTCAGCTACTTAAAACAATAGTTTATGTGGTTCAGAAATTTGGGAGCAGCTTTTTGGCTCAGGATCTCTCATGAGGTTACCATAAAGATATTAGCTAGGGCTTCCATCATCTGAAGGCTTGATTGGGGCTGGAGGATCTACTTCCAAGATAGCTCACTCACATGGCTGTTGGCAGGAGGAGGCCTCGCTTTCTTGCCATGTGGATCTCTCTATAGGTCAGCTTGGGTTACCTCATGAGTGCTATTACAGCTGGCTTCACTCAGAGTGAATGACCAGAGAGAGGGAAAAGCTCCAACACCTTTGATGACCTAATCCTGGAACTCATACACTGACACTTGTGCTTTATTCTATTCATTAGAAGCAAGTTGCCAAGTCTAGTCCATACTGAAGGGGAGGTGTATTCAAGTCTACCTGTTGAAAGCAGGAGTATCAAAGGATTTATGGATAATATTTTTAAACCATCACAGGTGGGATGGGGTGTGATAAAGAGCATTTTATTTTCACTTAAAAGGGACTGTATAAAGTTACTAAATGCTATGGCTTACTGTAGGAAACTGTGAGTCATTTAGCATGCCTAGTGTTTAGAGGGATGTGGGGTGGGGAAGATGAAGGGTAGAAAGATGTGATGAGGAAAACATCTAGAACATAATGCAAGTCACATATGTAATTTAAAATTTTCTAGAAGCCACACTAAAAGATGTTAAAAAGAAAATACATAATTTTAATAATATGCTTTTAGCTCTATATATGCAATATATTTTCATTTCAATGCATAACCAATAAAAAAATTATTAATGAGCTGTTTTAGATTCTTTTTTCTTTGCACTATCTCTTTGAAATCTGGTGTGTGTTTTATACTTATAGCACCCCTCGGTTTGGACTAGCACAATTTCAAGTGCTCAGGAGCCACCTGTGGACAGTGCAGGTCTGTAGAACTAGGCCAGAAGCTAAGAATAGGTCACTGAGAAGCGTAATCTGTATCCATTGTCTAAACTGAAGGCCCAATAAAGGGTTTAAGGATTTAAACCTTAATCAAAAAACACAATGAAACATGACATGCATACTCATATAAAGCATTCAGATTGACGTCAAAGACTGGTGGACTGGGGGCTGATTAGAACCCACCAACATATTTTGTTTATTCTTCAGTGTTTAAATAAAATTGACATTTTGTGAAGTTTTAAGTGGGGAAACTTCACCAAAAAATTTCACACACAAATGTAAGAACATCTGGCAAGTAGGCCCATGTTGCCACTTCACAAGAATCTGCTGAAGGGTTTAAGCTGAAGGGCACCATGATCAGACTCCTGGTTTAGAAGTCACTCTCACTGTCCTATATATAGAAGGTGGAGAGATGGAGCAGGCAAGCCCAGACATAAGCACCTAATCAGGAGACTGTCAACATTCCATGTGAGAGCTTGAATGAGGTTAGTTATACTAAAGACGGAGGGGAGCCAATGTAAGAGAGATAGTAAGGAAGTGGGTTGTAGTAGGTCCCATGGCCATTTGGATGTGAGAAAGTAGATGTAATAAGATAGAGACACTTAGAATGATTCCAAGGCTTCTGGCTTGGGTCATTGTGAGGAAAACTGTAAGAAAAGGAAATACAGGAGTTAAAACATGATTTGCTTTGGGAGAATAACAAGGTAAGATTACAGCTGTAGATTTGAAAGAGTTTTGGTTAAGATACTATGGGAGATGGAGGAGAAGAAATCTGTAGTGGACAGTTGGATGGATAAATCTGGAGCTTAGGGGATACCTAAGCTCCTGGTAGAACCACCACAAGTCTTCATTATTTTATGATATTGCTATGAAACTACCAGACACTGGAAAGTTTCAGTCTTCTCAGTAGCTTGTTGTAGAGGCAGAATGATCTGAGGAAGAACGTGGAGTCACCTCAGGAAGAGGCCTCTGAGCTGTTGGCACCAGCTAGGGAGGCCTGCTTCCCTGGCCCAGAATGACCTGGCTATTTAGCAGCGAGGGAGGGGCCATGAGAACCGCACCACAGCTCTTAGAGGGAGGAGCTCCCTGGCCTGGCTGTGAAGGCCAGAGCTCACTGAGGGGAGTAGGAGGGGGAAGTAGTGTCTAGATAAGGTATCAGAAGTTAAAAACTCCTAGATTGTGAGTAGTCTGGTGATGGGATGGACTTTGGTCTTTTTGATGAAAACCTCTTTTGTAATATGTCCAATAAGTGGAATTCTTTGCTGCCAAAAGGAGGGGGAGGAGGAAGAGGAAAAGGAGGAGGAAAGAAGGAAGAGAAAGAAAGAAGAAAAGAATTCCTGCCTTGGAATTTGGCTCTTTATCTCACATGTTGTCTCCTTGTCAGCGAAGAAAAAAAAAAGTTATTTTGTTTTTGTTTTTAGCAGAGATGGGGTTTCACCATGCTGACCAGGCAAATTTTTGACCTGAATGCCTTATATAAGTACACATGTCATGTTTAACTGTGTTTTTCTACTTGTGTTTCCTGTTGTAACCATCAGTGCTCATCTGAGCTGTCTTCTGTTTGTTTGCTTGCTTGCTTGTTTTTATTTTACAAGAAACAATATAATGACAAAGGCCCTATTTGTTGACTAATCCTATTTCTGGAGAGGAGCAGACCTATGGGAGGTATTGAGACCCTTCTCTCTTTTGCGCACCTAAAGCGAAGTGTGTCTGCCCACTTCCTCTTCCTTAATAGGGTGATGCCTTAATGCAAGGGTTGCAGACTGAAGTGCCTGCCGTGGCCAGGTAGATAATACACCAGAGTGACACGAGTACACACGGCACATGAGCTTGGCCAAAAGGAGCAGCTGTTGCAAAGCTCCAGCAGATTCTTGTGAAGTGGCAACATGGGCCTACTTGCCAGATGTTCTTACATTTGTGTGTGAAATTTTTTGGTGAAGTTTATACTTCACAAATTGTCAATTTTATTTAAACACTGCAGAATAAACAAAACATGTTGGTGGGTTCTAATCAGCCCCCGGTCCACCAGTCTTTAACGTCAATCTGAATGCTTTATATGAGTATACATGTCATGTTTCATTGTGTTTTTTGATTATATTTTTGATTATATTTCCTACTGTAACCTTCAGTGCTCATCTGGGTTGTGTTTTCTTTGTTTGTTTGCTTGTTTGCTTTTATTCCCTATGAAAAAATGTGATGGCTAAGGCCCTATTTGTTGACTAATCCCACTTCTGGAAGCTGAGCAGACTTATGTGAAACATTGAGAAACTTCCCTCTTTTAAGCACCTAAAATAGCAGACTATATGGAAAATGGCATATTCCCCTGGCAGATTCAGGCCCACAGTGCTAGTGGGAGAGAAGTGACCCTGGTGCAATTGGCCACGTTTTGGTGTTGACTTCTCTAATAAGTGCCAGGTTACTTAAAGTAGATGTCATATTTATTAGCAAATGAAAGAAACATCAAAGTCATTCAGTAGGGTACTAGATAGCATGTTCAAAAACATGGTCATTCTTTCCAGTGCTCAAAGTTAAACATTAAAAAGAAATCAAATGCAAGAAGGAAGTAGATGAGAGAGAAAAGAGGAGGGAAATGCATGGAATTCATTGGGATTCATGTGCATTCCCCTTGGATGTTATCGAGCTCTGTGTCTTAGGTCTATAGAAAAGAAGCGATGCTTCCTCATCATGCTCCCCAGTCCTCCGCCCTCTGCCCTATCCTGTTGGGCAGAGTTGCTGTAGATTGGTGACATTCTAGGACACTGGATCATGTTTGCGAGTGGACTGGTTGCTGCCCACTAAAAAGTCATGCATAATGTCCACACAAAGACCTGTACATGGAGTTTATAACAACTTTATTCATAACAGTCAGACTAGAAATAACCTGAATATTCATCAGTGGGTGAATGTATAAACAAACAGTAGTAACCTTTACAATGGGATACTACTCAGCAATAAAAAGAACAAGCTACTGACCTACACCACAACATGAGTGACTCACAAAACATTCTGCTGAATGAGGGAAGTCAGAGGCCAAAGCATTTATGCTGTAGGAATTTTTATGAAACTCAAGAAAAGGTAAATTTAATCTATAATGACAAAACCGATCTATGGTTGCTTGAGGCTTGGGATGGAGGGTATGTAATACAAAAGGGCAAGGAATTTGGGCAAAAGATGATGGAAATGATCTATATGTCGATTGTGGTGGTGTTTCCATGTCTGGTTACAGTTTTAAAACTCATCCAACTTATGCTTAAAATGGGTGCATATTCTTTCATGTAAATTATACCTCAGTAGAATTGATGTAAACAAAAAGGTCACATACAAAGATGTATTATCTCTTGTCCCTCTTTCATGTGTGCTATAGAAGCAGTCTAAAGACCTAACTCTCTTTTCTTCTCCTTTCTTCCTCCATACGGCCTGAATGGAGAGAAAGCCAGGGCCCTCCTGCTTAGGATGTGCCCAGCCAACATTTTGCTCTTTTCTTGCCTGATCAAGCATTCTCATCTGTTTGGATTTCTGTCTTCATTGATGGCAGATGAGGTGTGTTGAAACCTTGAAGTTGAGTTTGGGCTTATGGGGAGAAAAGGTGTTCTGTCTCTGATCCTCCAGGCTTGCTCAGGTGTTCCAGCCCAGCTTACAAGGGTCATGCACTGTGGGTAGGGGACCGACTTCAGCTGAGAATGGGACACTTGCTTTTCTTTTCTTTGCCAACTTTCTGCAGTGAACAGCTCCCTCTGGGACATTTTGGAGAGGGATGGCTGGGGTTTATGACATGATTTGGATATTCCTAAGACCCTTGGTTAATACCACCTAAATATTGTAATTATTTCTAAGTCTTCCATAGACATACGTCTGCCAAAGGCCTCATTGCCTTTATAGGAACATCATTCTCCAGTCTCAGCTCCACTCTTGCTGGTCAGATACTTGCTTTTCAAAATACAGCTTGAGTCATTGTCCTGAATCCTTCCTACCCTCCAGTCTCACAGCACATGTATCTCTTGTTCCATGATCCAAAAGAAGAGAGCTTAAGTGTGATGGAAGTCTGGGTTCACATCTTGACCTGCTGATTCCTGAGTGGGTGACTTTGAGCAAGTCACTTATCCTCTCGGAGCTCCAGAATATATATTTATATATATATGGTATGGTATAGTACAGTATATATAGTCACCAAGGCTCAGAAATTGATGTACATATATTAAGTATTTTTTTATTTCTAAAATAATGATAATTCTTTTCAGGATTGTTGTGTGTATGATATAATACAGTTAATGTTTACAGTTTGCACAATGAAGATGCATAATATATTCTAGCTATTATTATTATTAGCAGTAGTGGCAGAGACAGCTTCAGCCTCTTCTTGCATGTAAGTGTGGACGTATGACACAGAGACAATAGAATGTAAGAGCTGTGTGTCACTCCTGGGGTAAAGATTTTATAGAGGACAGGCCTTCTCTACTGTCTCTTTCCACTTCTGTTGGCTGGAAGCAGAAGACAAAGAGCCCCTAGGAGATGATGAAACCACAAGATTTATGGAGCCTTGAGTCCTTAAATCAAGGAAGACAGCTCGACCTACCTAGAAGACAGCTACCTGTCACCCAGGAGCACTTGCATTGGGCTGTTTCATAAGGAAGAAACAAATTTATTTTGGGTTAGGTCCCTGAAAATCTGGGTTTCATTTATTACAGCAGCTAGTGTTAATTGTCCTGGTAAATTTAGAAATTGGCACTTTAAAGTGGAGGTTAATGTAAGAAAAACCTAAGATATGTTGCATTGACTCAGCAGTTGGATGGTGGGCGGCATAGACACTGATATTGAAGGCTGGGAAGATGGAGACCTGTGAAAGAGATGGCAGAGCCTTTGGTAAGTCTATTGCCGGTGATTATTTAAAAGGCATACCCAGTGCCTGACAAGTCTTTATCTCCAGGGGAGAGGCTGGCTATTACTTAATGTATTCAGCAAGGTATTACCAGACAGATGTGCCCTGGTAAGACCTCATTTGTATGAGTGCAGAAATGAAAAAGTCTAGACAGAGTCCAGAAATCTGATGCTTCACAGGATTGGAAAAGCATTATTGTCCTCAACCTGTAGAAGATACCACTGAAAAAGGCTTTGAGAAACATAGGTCCATTTAAAAATCTCAACTTAATAGAAACCATGCTAGCATCTACAGAGACTAGGATGTAACTAGGAACTGTTCTCTGCCCTCAAGGAGTTTCTGAGTTAGTAGAAAAGACAATACATGTGTACAAATAACTGCAGTGGAAGACAGTTAATGATTGAAACATACATTGCTATAAATAATGCAAGAATCAAAGGATTCTAGGGGAGCCCAGAATAGGGACTCTCAAAAGGACTGGGGAGCTTGGACCTTTGTTGCTCATCAAGCCCTGAAACCCATGAATGAATGAATAAATCTCAGTTGTCTCTCAAACTCATTTTCATCTTACTGAAACACTAGAGTTCAGATTTGGTCTCTGGGGTAGTAGCTGATACTCTGGACATTGAGGAGGCCTCATTTATGTAAAGACAGAAGAGGGCTCTGACATCCTTATTTTTCTTCAACTGCCCTGAGATGATGAGATGTCCCAGACCTGAAAACACCGTTGGGTTTGCTGAGACTGCTTGTTTTCATTGTCTCTTGTTTTTTAAACAGTCATTCTTTGGGCAAAGAGTGAGAACTTGCATCTCCTTATTGTTTCCTGGCACGAACCTAGTACCTTTTAAACTTGCTTTTATTGCCTCTTTGGCTGTGTGGAGCATTTATCTAAATATAGACTGGTACAACACTATGAACAGGACTGGAATAAGATAAAATTTTCTTTCCGATCAATTCTGTTGCATCTTCTTGTGAACACTAGGTACTGTTCTTTCCTCAGAGTGGCAAGAGTAGGCAGCAAAAAGAAATAATATTGAGTTGCAAAGCTTTTGCTAAGTGGAAGTCAATCAGTGCCAGGCCTTTTAAGGTCATGAGGCCCAGATGCTGAGTGCTCTGCCTGTGACCTTAGGCAAACCACATAATCATGGTCAGGAACGTGTACTGCCCTTTGGAGACAGGGCAGTGGAGTGGAAGGGGGCACAGGCTTTGACAGACCCTGATTGGATCTACTGCCATGCCACTTATTTTGGGGTGACTTTGGATAAGTTCCTTAATCTCATTTCTAAAAGGGGATGATACTAATAAAATCTATCTCTTAGGGCTCTTGTGAGGATTAAATGTGATGAATATATGTAACTTAGCACATTTTCAACAAATAGTAGCTATTATTTTTTTGTAGGTAGGTACTTGTGGCATTAGCATGTCAAATGCAACCATATCTTTAATTTTATTTCTGGGAGGTATAATCCGTATGAATTTATTAATGATATTAACAAAAAGCAGCTCTCACTTGCTTGTGAATCAGATCCACATCCCTTAACGTCTTCATTCATTCAGGTGAGAGGGTTTCATTGCTGCAGAAGGGCCATGTAGTAATTAGAGCAGAGTCTCTAGTCTCAGGGTTGAAAACTTGGTGTGTGATAATAAGCCAGTTGCTTAAGTTCACTGGGCCACAATCCTTGATCTGTGACTTCAAACTGAAAATATTTATAGGCTTTACTTGCTAATCTGAATCTTTCTATTTTGAGTGCAGAAATGTTGGATTTGATTCTAGGGGACCACCCCAGACCCTGTTGCGTGTTCTGTAAAATCTGTCATGGACTCTGTTGCCTTTATTAATTCTGCATTTGAGTTGCAAAACTCATCTGCTTTCCAGAGATTTGGGGATCTGTGATAAACCTTCATAGGGTTGCTGAGTTATATTCACTTCATACCCCCTCTCTGAATCTTATCAGCTATTATTATCATCTTAAACAGTTTTCTGATGTGGCAGAAATTCTCCCATTTTACATATGAGGAAAATAAGAACGAGAAAAGTTTAATCGCCACATCGTTCCTATGTGGTACAGTCAGCAAGGCATTTCTGACATCAAATCCCATGCATTCTGTTGAATTCCCAAGACCCTGTACATGCCCTGGCAGAGCCAACCTCAATTAAGATTCCACCCAGAGTGATTAGAGTCTGCAGTTAAGAAAACTCAATCAGCTGGGACTGTCCTCTTCAGGCATCTCACAGGCAGACCAGTTCTGGTATGGGCTCCTCACCCTCCTTCAGCGGCTGTGCAGAGGATGGAAGGGTGGGTGCTGGAAGGCTCCCATGGGGGCTGCCAACCACGTGGCATGATGAGGGAGCTGGCCTGTACACTTTCCTTTGCTGATTTGTCTTAAGGGATGTGAGCAGAGCATTGACAGGGTCTGTGATACACCCTGTAGCATGATTCTGTGCCATAGCAGGAACAGCCTATTTTGTGAAAAGCTCAGCATGAACACTATTTCTCTCACAACCGTTTTGACGTTCACTGACAAACCCACCTACCATCAAATGATTTCCACCACACTGCCTGTCATGGTGCCTGAAATTTGTGCTATAAGCCATCAGTCTCCAAAGACTACCAATAAAATGTTAGTACATTACCCAGAAGTAACGAATGAACTGTCATCTTTCCTTTCTTCTCTGAGAGATTTGCCTCAAGGGATGGGACTTGAAACAAAGATGTTTTAAGGAAAGACAGATCAAGAAAGTTCTGGACAGTAGGGTAGAGGATGAAGGAAGGATAAGAGGTGGGTCACCATCACTGAAGAGCCTGGGTGAGCTGGGGTGCTAGCTCCCAGGCTGGAGGTGGCCTCTGACAGACATGGCCTCTGAGAAGAGTAGCACCAAACAGGGACCCAAAAGCACCCCTCAGCAAAGGAAGGGAATGAAGGGGCCATTCGCCTGCTTTACACGTTTATCCAGATCAGGACCTGCAAAGGAAGACCTCCTTCACTGTGGCTGAGACTCTCAACTCTTGGAAGATGGTGACTGTCTTTTTGTCTCTCTCTCCCCAGAACTCAGCAGAGTAACCCATGCCTTGTTTTACTGAACAGAGTGGCCATGGATTCAGTGCTCTGCCCTAGTCTCCTCCTGCCAGTTTCCTTCTGACACTGCTATGAGCAACTCCATATTTCTATAGACGAGTACTCCATAACTCCACTTCTCCCCAGTAAGGAGAAAGAGCAACACCACCAAAAACAACTTACTTATTGGTGATGAGACTTTGGGCAAATTAATGAACTCTCTGTTTATTCACTGATAAAATGTAGAGAATGCCCCTGGATTCCCACACTTGTGGTGAGGACTCAGTGAGGTTCTTATAGACTGATTGTATCCCCCTCCAAACCCCCCAATTCATACACTGAAGCTCTAATCTCCAGTGTGGTTGTTTTTGGAGTTAGAGCCTATGTGGAGGTAATCAAATTTACGAGGCCATAAGAGTGGAACCTTAATCCAAGAGGACTAATGTTCTTATAAAATGAGGAAAAGACAGGACACCAGAGATCTCTGTCTCTCTCACCCTTTCTCCCTTTCTCCCTTTCTTTCTTTCTCTCTCTCTCTCTCTCTCTCTCTCTCTCTCTCTCTCTCTCCCTCTCTCTCCCCACCTGTTGTACACAGATGAAAGGCCATGTGAGGACACAGCCAGAAGGTGGCTGTCTTCAAGCCAGGAGAGAGATCTCAGCAGAGATGGAATGTTCCTGCACTTCCATCTGGATTTCTAGTGTCCAGAACTGTGAGAAAATAAATTTCTGTTGTGTAAACCACCCGGTCTGTGGTATTTTGTTATGACAGGCCTAGCAAACTAACGTAAAGAGCTGTGGTACAGCACCTGGCACAAGGTAAAGATTCATTAAGTGCAATAACACCATATCAATAATTATTGATAATGGCACTATCAATAATTGCTGTTGTTATTGCTTCTAGTAAAACATCCACCACTCTAGGAAAGAGAGGAAGAATTCTGGAAACTCCAATAACAAACAGTCTGCAAATCCACTTTGAGCTTCTGATGAGAAATTGAGGGCATTCGAAAGAAAGAAACCACATTCACTGAATTTTTCTGATCCTATTTCTGTACGTACGTCATATTGATTTGTGTCAAGTAATATGACTGTATCTTTCCTCTGAGGAAGTTAATGTGCTTATGCCAACTACTTATCCATCAGGCAAATGTTTACATCCTGAGGCTAGACTAAGGGAATGTCTTAGATAGCTGGGAGCCTGAGGCTCGACTATGCACTGAGGGGCACTAATAAAATCAGATAATCAAATTTCCTCCACCTTCTCTGTGATTTAGGCTGTGCGGTCTGGAATCAGGCCAGGTGGTTGCTTTTAGGAATCACAGGGTTGAGCTTAGAGTACAAGACAGATTTTACCTCAAGTCTAAATTAGCCTTGACTAATGATTATTCCATCACTTTTCGAAGTCCAGCTAACTCTCATCCATAGGCACATCAGGAAGAGGGACATCTCAAGACTGTTTGCTCACCAAAACTCTGAGGTTCTGGTTTCATAACTGTGTTAGTCTGTTTTCATGGTGCTGATAAAGACAAACCCAAGACTGGGCAATTTACAAAATAAAGAGGTTTAATTGGACTTATAGTTCCACATGGCTGGGGAAGCCTCACAATCATGGCGGAAGGCAAGGAGGAGCAAGTCACGTCTTACATGAATGGCAGCGAGCAAAAAGAGAGAGAGTTTGTGCAGGAAAACTCCCCCTTATAATAACCATCAGATCTCGTGAGACTTACTCACTATCACGAGAATAGCAGAGGAACGACCTGCCCCCATGATTCAGTTACCTCCCACCAAGTCACTCCCACAACACATAGGAATTCAAGATGAGACTTGGGCCAAACTATAGCAATAATATTCACATTCTTCAGGACACCCCAATCAAACCCTCTACATGGACCTGTGGGCTGTAGACTCTTGCAGACAGATCAAGGAGGAGGGCAGAAGAGGCCTCTAAGCAACTGCAATTCTTTGTGCCTAGATTTTCAATTCAGATGAATGCATTAGAAATGGTCCTAAAATGTATTTGAAACAAACAGAACCATCTAGGATCATTGATCAGAGCTCTAAATGGTTTATAAAGAGGGAGAAAAATGTGCTGACTTTTGAAAAATGGGAAGAGGTTACATTGGCTTGATTGAAACCAGTTGAAGGAGGTTTTTTATGTTTTTCCCCCAAGTTTTTCCTTAAATCAGCATTGTCCAACTGTCCCCAAAGACTACATAAGGCAGAGTTGGAATCTGAATTTTCCTTTGCTGTTACTGCCTCTCCACTGCCTTGACTTCACAGGATGGGTTATTGTTGCCTATAGAATCCCTTGCTTTTTATTCCTTCATCGCAGATGGATGAAGTGCTCAAATGTGAATCATTAACGTTGTTTTAATGTATTCATTAGATTCAAATGCTTACTGAACACTCACCATGTGCCAGGCCCTCTTAAAGGCACTGGCAATGCTAAGGCAAATGAGACACCAATCCTGCCTCCAAGGGCTCCAGTGTAATGGATGGGCAGAGAAATAGCTACTAACATATGGCAGTAGAGGAGGGCAAGGTATTGAGAAAGGCTTTGAAGAGTGCACCAGGGACCTGAAGGTGACCTTCCAGGAGGGAAGAAAAAGACAGGAGCATTAGGAGGGAGAAAATTTAATTGTGAAAAAGAAGCAGCCAGCAGGTTGTTTTGAGAGAGTCAATCTTTTTGCTGTATGGCAGGCAGCTGGTGATGTTGGTATTAATGAGTTGCATGACATAATTGTTTGGCAGAGAAAGAAAAAAAGTAGAGAAGAAAGGAAAGAAAGAAGGAAGGGAGGGAGAAAGGAAGTCACTTCATATACTTGAGAAAATATCATCAATGAATCCATCTGTTTCTATTCCATAATTCCAACCCCTTCTCTCAGGAGGAGCTAAGAGATTGGTCTATTAGAGGTTCTCTGTGGCTTCCAGAAAATCTAACAAAAATACCCCATCAAATTTTTGCTTTCCTTGTTTCTCAGAAGGCTGAATAATGGACTTGCCTTGGACAAAACCCTTGAGTGCACTGACTTAGGAAAGGCAATGAAAATAGATGTCTTTTGTTACAAGGGTGAGATTAAGATGGATAAAATTAAATATATATTATTATCTGGTTTGAACATATAGTAAATTAGCATGTAGCTTTGAATTTGTTATGTTGATGGCCAAACCTGTTACAAACGGGTTGGAATGCTATTCTAATTGCCTGATTCTAAAAATAGGTTTCCAGAGATGGGTCCTAGCATACAGCTACACAAATGTAGTACTGCCCACAAGGAAAATGGAGGTGAGGGGCAGGAAAAAGATGTAGTAGCTACTGAATTAGAGCTCAGTTTAAGGACTGCTTTTCACATGAATTGGGGGCCAGTAGAAAAGTACATATGGTGGCCACCTGGGCCAGAGGAAGGGGAATGGGGCAGGGGAGGGGAGAAGGTTTCCTGGGAGCACCCGTACCCTTCCAGAGATGCGTTGATTTTTCTTCTCTCCTTCTAGTAACTCATTGGGTTTAATTAATGGGATTTGGTTGATTGTATCTGCAAATCTCTTCTATACATATCTGAAGACATAAACAGTGGTGGTAAAGAAATTGACTCAAACTTTTTCAAGCCAGAGACCAGATGACTGAGATCATGTCTTACTCATCTTTGCATCCTGAGCACCCAGAGTAGATACTCCATATGTTCATTATATAAATTAATAAGCTTCTTTACCTTGTTTTACCACTGGAAAACCTATTTCTTCAACAAATGTTTACTAATTATCTACTTTTTGCCAGATGCAAAGTCAGGCACTAGGGATATGAGTAGGCAAGAGAGAAAAGACCCTTCCTCCTGGATTTTGCTGCCCATAAGGAAAGACAATAATTAAATCAAGCATTACAAGAAATTATGATATCATCACAATATGGCAAGTGAATGTGAATAGAACCAATACCAAGGGGCCACATTTGTTGGGGAGGTGGCTCAAGGGACACTTCCTTGTGTAGGTGACTCAAATGAAGTTAGCACTCTCAGCTCTCATGGTGCTCATAATCTATTTGGAGAAAAAAAAGAATATTATGCATGCAAAAGTAAGAAAGAGTAAAACATAGGATACTCTAGGTTCAGTGTTAGATCATGGATTATAGAGGGTAGAAAGGGGTGAAATCAAAAAGGGTGTAAGTAGGTTTGGAAGTTTGCAGGAGGAAGGAGCGCTTGGACTGTACTTGGAAGATGGGTAAAAAGTAAAATAGAACAGGGAAGGAAAGACAGAGATAAGAATCCCACACCATGGGGGAAGTGAAGCCTCAATGGGTAGTGGCAGGAGACAGGCTGAATCCTTCAAGACCTGGTAAGTCAGTGAAAATGAAAGCGTAAGCATAGTTCTATTATTATTATTCTTAATAATGTGATAAAAGCTACTGTACATCAAGTCCTAGTTTGGGTTAGGTGCTGGGTAGGAAATGTTAAACAACATATCTACAATCCATTCTTTCTTGCTACCTAAGGGAATTCTATGGGAAAGAAGGAAGGTAACAATCAAACCTTCATATGAACATATGACAGGCCTCTAGGTAAACACATTAATGATATTTGCTAGTTCAGGGTCCTTATCTATAGAATTCTTTTAAAAGGAGGTACCCGATCTACCTGGATTGCTCATTTGTAACAAATTTGGAATCTATGCCTGTATTGGGCATGGATTCTGAGGAAAGTTCAGGTAAATTATATAACTATCTGAGTATAATATGAAGAGATTTCTTGATGGTGCTTTTCTGTGTAGGTGATGAGCCACATACATGGCCGGAAGATCTTCTGTGTTAATATGGGCAATAGAATATCTTGATGTGGCATGGAAGGACTTGGGACATTGCATAGGTCCTAAAGCCACTCCCTGCTTCATTTGTAATTGCTTGTTTTATTGAAATTATTAGCAAAGTGTGATACTGGGTAAGATCTCTATTATATGAGTTCACTTGGATAATCTGATCTTTTTGTGTTATGTTAGGTACTTTACTTAATATATTGTCTCACATGAACCCTACAAGGTAAGTGCCTGGAAAAGTGAGTTAATGTGTCTAATATTACACAGTGAGGAAGCAGCAGACTTCTAATTTAAACCCAGATCAAATTCTGTGCTCTTCCCACTGCTCCACATCACCTACTCATATGGTTTGCCTCTGTGTCCCCACCCAAATCTCATCTTGAGTTGTAATTCCCAGTGTTGGAGGAGGGACCTTTGGGAAGTGATTAGATCATGGGGCAGATTTCCCCCTTGCTGTTCTTGTGATAGTGAGTGAGTTTGCACAAGATCTGATGGGGTTTAAAAGTGTGTGTGTGTGTGTGTGTGTGTGTGTCACTTCCCCCTTTGCTGTCTGTCTCTCTCCTGCTCCTCCATGGTACGACCTGCTTGCTTCCCCTTAGCCTTTGGCCATGACTGTAAGTTTCCTGAGGCTTCCCAGTCATGCTTCCTGTTAAGCCTGCAGAACTGAGCCAATTAAACCTCTTCTCTGTATAAATTACCCAGGCTCAGGTAGTTCTTTATAGCAGTGTGAGAACAGACTAATACAGCCACTTTAGAAAACATGAATAGAACAGAGCCTCGAGCCCAGGAAGGCCCTAAGGACCATCAAAACACACAAGCCCTTTGAGGGCCACTTACCCAAAGAACAGATTTAATGAGAAAAGTCTTTCTGGTATAACATTTGGCCCGGTGTGGTAGCTCATGCCTGTAATCCCAGCAGTGTCAGAGCCCAAGGCGGGCAGGTCACCTGAGGTTAGGAGTTTGAGACCACCCTGGACAACATGGGTAAACCACATCTCCCCAAAGAGTTACAAAAATTAGCTGGGTGTGGTGGTGGGTGCCTGCAGTACTAGGTACTTGGGAGACTGAGGCAGGAGAATCACTTGAACCCAGGAGGCAGAGATTGCAGTGAGTAGAGATTGCACCACTGCACTCCAGCCTGGGCGACAGAGTGAGACCATGTCTCTAAAACAAAAACAAAAACTTGATTTATGTGAGACCCAAAAGGCAGTGCTTGTGTCATATTTTCCATGGAAATTCATTTTCACCAGAGGCAAGCACTTATATCTCCATTAAGAGTCTGAAGCTCATAGAGTTTGTGTGCTATCATGGGAATAATACCACATTCTTTGAATACAGAGAGAATAGCCAAAAGACTGCACTTGATCAGAATCAGATGATATGAATTGAAGCTTCTAACTCTATTTTTAGCCCTAAAGCATGCTGAGCCTTGTAGGGAGGTTTACTAATCCATGATGTGTGGGATCAGCCATATTTCACAAGGGGTTCTGTTTTATGAGGATATTTGTATGCATTCATTCATGGCTCTGAATTTTTTTACATGTTCCTTTGCAAAGCATTAAGATTAGCTTCTTGTCAGGGAACTTGAGGATCCCTTAAAAAAAACTAGTATGTGAGCATGAGGAAGGAGGTAGGTCATGCTAAGGAATACATCTCTTCCTTTCTGGAAATATAAGTGGTTTAATTCTAGTTGCCTTGGGTTAAGGAGTCCTGTTCCTCAGGGACAGCTGCCTAGCGCAGTACCTTGGTTCCTGTTTAAAGTGCCACAGGACACGTATAGCTGAGATGTGACAGATTGCCCCCTGCCTGGACCTCTCTCTCAGGACTGCCAGCATCTTTAATGGACAGATGGAGCTGTCTTCCCTTTCTTGGCTGTGGCTGTCTGATGAACTTTGGAGGTAGCAGTCATACTTCTAGCTAATAAAAGTGCTTAATAAATATTCAAATTGTAATATCCCGACAAAGATGATTACCTTGATAGAAAAATCTTCTGACAAAAAGAGTACCAGAATCTCTATTTCAAGAATCAAAGCAGACCCATATAGACCTGATATCTATCCATACCAATAGCTTGAGCGGCACTTAACTTGTGTTTTTACAAGAAAAGTAAAAAGCTTAGCGAGGATTACAGAAACCTATAGAGTTGAGTTGAGAAAAACAATGGTCTGATGTAGACCTTGGATTTCTCTTTGGACTCTCCTGATCCTTTTCTTAGCCTACATTGTTGGTATCCTTCTCTATTCTCCACTGGATAGTGCTTGCTTTCTTCTGGGCCCTTACCATCTTCACAGTCCTCAGTCTTTGCTTATTCTCTTAACCAATGTTTCCTTTCTATACAACCTTTTTCCATTACAAAGGAGAATCTGATTCTTTCCAATACATGGCAAAATACTGGCTATTTATTTACTTCATTTACCATCAGCTTATTTCCTGATGATCCTGTGTCTTTTCAAACCCAGTGCTAGGTGTCCTTTTTGGTTTTGCACCCTGCTCTTTGTATTTTTTCTTTTGCCTACCATGCAGTGAAGAAAAAGGGAAGTAAACACCTTTGTGTTTTGGAGGCAAGAGTAAATTCCAGCTGAATATAGACTCCCTGCAATGCATCGCAAAGCTGTTTCTGTACTACCATAGCCTGTCTATTGTAATGATTTTGGCTACAAGTAAACAGAACATTAAACTAAAAGGCTGAAACAATAAGGGGGTCTATTTTCTGAGAGTGGTTAATACAGCACAAGGGTTGCTGCAATTCCTGATAAATTGATCTGTCCTCCTTTAGTCTCTCCCCTGTGGATGGAAGATGGCAGCCTAAGCCATTTGGCTGA
Organism: Cacajao melanocephalus; assembly: GCA_963573385.1. Lineage (NCBI taxonomy): Eukaryota > Metazoa > Chordata > Mammalia > Primates > Pitheciidae > Cacajao > Cacajao melanocephalus. Next base: position 70,282 of record CAUYLG010046864.1, on the reverse strand, counting down.
ACAGCATATCCTCACACAACTACATCCAAAAGAAGACAGAAGACAGGGAAAGAGTCCATCCCATTAGAGTGCTCTTTCTCTTTTTTAAAATAGGGAGGAAAAGTTTTCTAAGAATATACCCCCTAGCAGATTTTTTCTTAGGTACCATGGGCCAGGAGAGGGCTCTATGTTTGTGATCTACCTTTAGTGAAGCTGGGAAAGTGAGTGAATGGCTTCTATGGTGGAAGAGGACTTTATGTGTAAAGAAGGAAAAGGAGAAAAGCTGTGGGGTAGTCAACCACAGCCATTAAATACCTTCCTAAGGTGCAGCAGTCCAGGAATAGATTATATGTAATCATTTCACATTGCTGTCACATGGGCCACACCTATGGTTAATATGGAGTCATAGAAAAAAAAGAGACCTCAAGAGTTCACCTCTACTCCTCTATGGATAGATGGTTGGCTACCTCAAGCTTTCTTTTTTTAGTCATAAAATATGCAAAACAAAATGTACAATTTTAACCATTTTTCTGTGTACAGATCAGTTGCGTTAGGTACATTTATATTGTTGTGAAACCATCACCATCGTTCATCTCCAGAACTAGTTCCTCTTCCTAAAATGAAACTCTGTACCCATTAAAGAATAGCTCTCTGTCCTCTCCTCCCAGCCCTTGGCAACCACCATTCTACTTTTGATCTCTATGAAGTTGACTGCTCTAGATATCTCATATAAGTACAATCACACAGTATCTGCTCATCTAGCTCAATTTAAAGATATTCAGTAACCCCTCTTAATATGCCCTTCTTCTTCCTCCACCTTCTTTTCCTCCTCTCTTCTCAAAATTCTTTCCATCCTTCAATGCTCAACACCAAGATTTTCAGTTCCTCCAGCCCATGAGGCTCTCTGTCTATTCTGGACTCAGAGTGTTCTGAGTACTTGACTTTCCCACTTTCTTGTCCCTATGTATACTGCCTTATGCCATATCTTGAGTTATTATCTTTTATTTTAACTTTTAGGGTCAGGGATACATGTGAAGGTTTGTTACATAGGTAAACTCATGTCATGGAGGTTTGTTTTATAGATTATTTCATCACCCAGTATTAAGCCCAGTACCCAATAGTTATCTTTTCTGCTCCTCTCCCTCCTCCCACCCTCCACCTTCAAGTAGACACCAATGTCTGTTGTTTCCTTCTTTATGTTCATGAGTTCTCATCATTTAGCATCTACTTATAAGTAAGAACATATGGTATTTGGTTTTCTATTCCTGCATTAGTTTGCTAAGGATAATAGCCTCTAGTTCTATCCATGTTCCCACAAAAGACATGATTTCATTCATTTTTTTTTTTTTTATGGCTGCAGATAGTATTCCATGGTGTATACGTACCACATTTTCTTTATCCGGTCTGTCATTGTTGGGCATTTAGGTGGATTCGATTTATGTCTTTACTATTGTGAATAGTGCTGCAATGAACATTCACATGCATATGTCTTTATGGTAGAATGATTGATATTCCTCTGGGTATATACCCAGTAATGCGATTGCTAGGTAAAATGGTAGTTCTGCTTTTAGCTCTTTGAGGAATCACTATACTGTTTTCTACAATGGTTGAACTAATTTACACTTCCACCAACAGTGTATAAGTGTTCCATTTTCTCCACAACCTTTCCGGCATCTGTTATTTTTTGACTTTTTAGTAATAACCATTCTGACTGGTATGAGGTAGTATCTCATTGTGGTTTTGATTTACGTTTCTTTAATGATCAGTGATATTGAGCTTTTTTCATATGCTTGTTGGCTGCATGTATATCTTATTTGGAAAAGTGTCTGTTCATGTCCTTTGCCCACTTTTTAATGGGGCTGTGTGTTTTTCTCTTGTAAATTTAAGTTTCTTATAGATGCTGAATGTTAGACCTTTGCCAGAGGCATAGTTTGCAAATATTTTCTCTCATTCTGTAGGTTGTGTATTTACTCTGTTGATAGTTTATTTTGCTGTGCAGAAGCTCTCAAATTTAATTAGATCCCACTTGTCAATTTTTGCTTTTGCTGTGATTGCTTTCTGTGTTTTTGTCATAAAATATTTTCCCATTCCTATATTCAAGATGGTATTGCCTAGGTTGTCTTCCAGTGTTTTTATAGTTTTGATTTTTACATGTAAGTATTTAATTCATCTTGAGTTAATTTTTGTATACGATGTGAGGAAGGGATCCAGCTTCAGTCTTTTGCATACGGCTAGCCAGTTATCTTAGCACCATTTATTGAATAGGGAATCTTTTCCCCATTGCTTGTTCTTGTCAACTTTGTTGAAGATCAGATGGTCATAGGTGTGCAGCCTTTTTTCTGGTCTCACTATTCTATTCCATTTGTCTGTTTTCCTGTTTTTGTGTGAGTACCATGCTGTTTTGGTTACTGCAGCCCTGTAGCAATAGTTTGAAGTCAGGTAATGTGATAACTCCAGCTTTGTTCTTTTTATTTATGATTGCCTTGGGTATTCGGGCTCTTTTTTGGTTCCATATGAATTTTAAAATAGTTTTTTCTAGTTCTATGAAGAATGTCATTGGTAGATTGATAGAAATAGTATTGAATCTGTACATTGATTTGGGCAGTATGGCCATTTTAATGATACTGATTCTTCCCATCCATGAGCATGGGATGTTTTCCCATTTGTTTGTGTCTTCTCTGATTTTTTGGAACAGTATTTTATAATTCTCATTGTAGAAATCTTTTACCTTCCTGGTTAGCTGTATTTCTAGGTATTTTGTTCTTTTTGTGGCAGTTGTGAATTGGATTGCCTTTCTGATTTGGCTCTTGGCTTGGCTGTTGGTGGTATATAGAAATGCCAGTGATTTTTGTACACTGATTTTGTATCCTGAAGCTTTACTGAAGTTGTTCGTCAGCTGAAGGAGCTTTTCGGCTGAGACTGTGGGGTTTTCTAGATACAGAATCATGTCATCTACAGAGATAGTTTAACTTCCTTTCCTCTTATTTAGATGGCTTTATTTTTTTCTCCTGCCTGACTTCTCTGGCTAGAACTTCTAAGGTCATGTTAAATGGGAGCAATGAGAGAGGGTATCCTTTTCTTGTGCTAGTTTTCAAGGGGTATGCTTCCAGCTTTTGCCCATTCAGTATAATGTTGATTGTGGGTTTGTCATAGATGGCTTTTATTATAATGTTGATGGTGGGTTTGTCAGAGATGGCTCTTATTGAAGAGGCATGTTTCTTCAATACCTAGCCTATTGAGAGTTTTTAACATGAAAGGATGTTAAGTTTTATCAAAAACCTTTTCTACATCTGTTGAGATAATCATGTGGTTTTGTCTTTAGTTCTGTTTATGTGATAAATCACATTTATTAGTTTGTATATGTTGAATCAACCTCACATCCCTGGGATGAAGCCTACTTGATTGTGGTGGATTAGCTTTTTGATGGGCTGCTAGATTGGACCAAATGGATCTTATAGACCTCTACAGAATTCTCCACCACAAAACAACAGAATATACATTCTTATCGTCACCGTATGGCACATAGTCCAAAATTGACCACATAATTTGACATAAAACAATCCTCAGCATATGCAAAAAAACCCCGAAACCATACCAAAAGTACTCTAAGACCACAGTGTGATCAAAATAGAAGTCAGGACAAAGAAAATCGCTCAAAACCATACAATGACATGGAAATTAAGCAACATGCTCCTGTATGACTTTTGGATAAATAATGAAATTAAGGCAGAAGTCAAGTTCTTTGAAAATAATGAGAACAAAGATACAACATACCAGTATCTCCAGGACATACATAAAGCAGTATTAAGAGGGAAATTCATAGCAATAAATGCCCACATCAATAGGTTAGAAAGATTTCAAATTAGCAACCTAATATTACAACTGAAAGAACTAGAGAAGCCCGAACAAATCAATCCCAGAGCTAGCAGATGACAAGAAATCATCAAAATCAGAGCTGAACTAAAGGAAATTGAGACACCAAAAGCCATTTAAATGATCAATAAATCCAGGAGTTGGTTTTCTGAAAAAAATTAATAAGATAAATAGGCCACTAGCTAGACCAATAAAAAAGAAAAGAGAGAAGATCCAAATAAACACAATTAGAAATGATGAAGGCAATGTTACTACTGATCCCACAGAAGTAAAAATGACCATCAGAAACTGCTACAAATATCTCTGTGCACATGAACTAGAAAACCTAGAAGAGATCAAAAAAACTCCTAGACGCATACACCCTCCCAAGACTGAACCAAGAAGAAACTGATGCTTGAACAGAACAATGACAAGCTCTGAAGTTGAATCAGTAATAAATAGCCTACCAACAACAATAACAAAAGACCAGGACCTGATAGATTCACAGCCAAATTCTACCAGATGTACAAAGAAGACAGTTCTTACCATTCTTAGAGAAATTATTCCAAAAAATTGAGGAGAAGGTACTCCTCCCTAACTCATTCTGAGGCCATCATAATCCAGATACCAAAACTTGGCAGATACAACAAAAAAAGAAAACTTCAGGTCAATATCCTTGATTATTGATGCAGGCAGGGTGTGGTGGCTCACGCCTGTAATCCAAACACTTTGGAGGCCAAGACGGGCAGATCACCTGAGGTCAAGAGTTCAAGACCAGCCTGACCAACATGGTGAAACCCTGTCTTTAAAAAAAAGAAAAAAGAAAAAGATTATTGATGCAAAAATCCTCAACCAAATACTTGCAAGCCAAATCCAGAAGCACATCAAAGGAGTTATTATCTTATATTACCTAGCCTTTTGTGAGTGAATGTCTTGTCTTTACAACTAGATTAGGACCTCTTGTAGAGCATAGACTATATGCCTCTTACTTTTCTTTCTGTCCTCCACAACCCAAGCCTTCTACACAACAGTCACTCAATAAATACTTGTCAAGTTTCATGCTTTCTTTAGGAAATCTGCATAAATTACCTCTATAACAAAGATGTTTTGTCTTAAGTGTGATCATGCTCTTTGGTGTCGAAACTAAGCCATTTTATTTCTTTTTTTGATTTTCCCTAAGATGGAGAAAAAATGTCCAATGTCCTCCTTAAGCCTGTAGATATACTTAAGGTAGGTTAATGTGTCACTGTAGCTTTCAGTTTTCTAGGTTAAGCCAAGATAATGGGACAGAACCACTATACTTACACAACACCTTTTCCTGAGAAATTCATGGTGTTTCCTTTACATTAAGATCTTTTTTTTTTTTTTTTTTTTTTTGTGGTTACAAGACAGCAAACGTTTGACAAACCAGGAAAGATTATCTCTTCTGTAGGAAAAGTCTTGAGCCTCTGGCAAGCTTTTATTTTTTACAAACACTCATTTGGAGGCTGCTTAATATCTATGGAAACCCTGATGATTGACACATACACACACACACACACACACACACACACCCCTGATGTACACTCTTATCAAGGATTGTGATCTTGTGTATTTAAAATTTTAGATTTAACAGGAGCTAGATGTGGCTTAGCCTCTCAGTATTGCTGATTAAGTGACTAAGGATTTTAGCAACTGGGAATTTGTAATGATGAAATATTGTTCTGTTAATACTAGCAAATTAAACTAAAGTATTTCTAAGGAATGGTGACTGTGGATATATTCTAACCCACTTTGCCCTTTTCAACATGTAGCAAAAGGCATGAAACTCAAACTACTGGGGAGGGCATGAAGAAGCTGGGGCTGCAGGCTGCATGCTTTTGTAAACATGTCCAGCTCCCTGCTCTGATGATGTGTCTGCTGATATAAGGGAGCAGATGAATCTTCTCACTTAAAATATCCTATAATATCAAGAAAATCTATTTGAACCCCAGAAAATTTACAAGTTAGTTGGATGTATTAATTAATATTGGCTTGTTGAGGGGTGTCAGGGACCCTTCTTTCCTTTTGAAAAACCATAGAAATAACACACTGGGGCTGGGCATGGTGGCTTATGCCTGTAATCTCAGCACTTTGGGAGGTCGAGGTGAGTGGATCACCTGAGGTCAGGAGTTCGAGACCAGCCTGGCCAACATAGTGAAACTATGTCTCTACTAAAAATACAAAAAAGTTAGCTGAGAATGGTGGCAGGCGCCTGTAATCCTAGCTACTTGGGAGGCTGAGGCAGGAGAATCGCTTGAACCCAGGAGGCAGAGGTTTCAATAAGCAGAGATCACGCCATTGCACTCCAGCCTGGGTGACAAGAGTAAAACTGTCCCAAAAAAAAAAAAAAAAAAAGAAGCCAGGCACAGTGGCTAACACCTGTAATCCCACCAGTTTGGGAGGCTGAGGTGGGCGGATCACATGAGGTCATGAGTTCAGGACCAGCCTCACCAACATGGTAAAACCCCGTCTCTACTAAAAATAAAAAAAAATTAGCCATGCATAGTGGTGCATGCCTGTAATCGCAACTACTCAGGAGGCTGAGGCCGGAGAATTACTTGAACCTGAGAGTCAGAGGTTGCGGTGAGCTGAGATTGTGCCATTGCACTCCAGCCTGAGCAACAAGAGCAAAAGTCCAAAAAAAAAAAGAAAGAAAAATAAAGAAAGAAGGAAGGAAAGAACATACTGGGGTGAATGGAGGATTACACCCAAGGCAGCTGGGAGAAAAACTCTGTATATTTCATGAGCTTTTCCTTTGGTTTTGATTGTATTTTTAAAGGTTTGGGAAAAATTATGACATGTTAAACCTGCTTCGGATTGGTTTATCAAACACTTACATAGTAATATAATAATGTAATGACAATAATTTCTAGTTTGTGTAAAACAGCTTTTATTGGATTCCTAATGTTAAAGTTGGCAGGGGCTGGTAAGCGTTTTGGTAGCAGAGTCATTTCATCAATTAGAACAAAGATTGTCTTGGGACGTATGGCATTTGGAAGTGAAGTGTTTGATCCTAGAGTTTTGGCTGATCATAAAGGAAAGCTTTTAAAAGTAAAAAAGAAAAGATGTTTCCTGGTGAAAAAACAGGGTAGAAGGGACATTTGGAGTAGGAAATAAGAATGGTAAGAAGAAAAATAACATTTTATCTTCAATAAGAGCAAGTTGACAGTTACGGTGTTTTTTATTCTATTTTGAAGTTCTAGAACCAATGCAGCCTCCCAAAGGAACTGCAAACAAGCCAGCCATTTTCATAATATTTACACTCATTTGTTCATCCATTTGCCGTCCGTTTATCATTCGTCCAAAATCATTGTTCTATTTCATGCACTAGGGCTATGATGACAAATAAATTCTTCACCTGGAGGAACTACCCTCCGCTGGAGGGAGGCTTACATAAATGGGGATTAGGGTATATCTGGCAGATGTTATACTAGATCTAATAACAGATATCTGTGGACATACAGGGAAAAGGCCGCCCCTCTGGGTTGCTGAAAAAGATTCACAGAAAGTGATATTTGAAGTGGATTTTGAAGGATGAGTGCATTCATCAGGTTAAGCTGTTGAGAAAGGAAAGCCCACTAGGGGACAGGCCTGTGTGAAAGCACTGAGGTGTGACTGAGAACAGGGAAGGTGGTGAGGTGGTAGGTGGAGGACCCGGTACAGAACCTTGGGAGAGGTGATGGGGAAGAGTGAAATTGAAACTGTAGGGCACCAGGCCATCGTACTCCATGCATCCCAACTCAAGCGCCAGAAGGCACAACCCCAACCCATGGCCAGCAGCCCCTACTGCCAACACAGATGCATATCCACACACACACACACACACACACACACACCCCACACATATACCACACACCCCACCACACACACACCCCTCCCACACATACACCATGCACCCTGCCAGCCCACCCCACATCCCACCACACATACAGATACACATACCCCACTTCACACCCCCTCACACACATCCCCCGACCAAACACACATCTCACACATCCCACTACATACCCCACCCCCCACATACCTCACCATACACACACACACACACACCCAGCAAACACACATACTTCACACCCACCCCACACAACCCCATACCCTTCATACTACCACACCCCATACTACTTCACACACACACACCACACACACACACACACACCTCCCATATATACTTCACCACACATATTCTATACCCACCTCACACACACTCTCTTGCCCACACATATCCCACCCCGCCACACCCCACTACGGTAGCCAGTTTTCCCAACACCACACATACCCTTCCACACAATCCACCACACACCCCCCAAATCCTGCAACACACACACACACCCCATCACACACCCCACATATCCCACCACATACCCTCATACCCTACCACACACACACAGACACACACTACCACCACACCCTCAGTAATCCACCACACATCCCACACTTCACAACTGACCACACACACTCTCCCCTCAACACACCTCACCTCATCTCACACACACACACACACACACACACACACAGACACCCCATATACCCCCCCCAAACCACATAAAGGAACTGTTGTTTTGGTTCCCCACATACAGGAACTGTTGTTTTGGCTGATCCCCTCCTGAGAAAGCAGAGTTGACTCTGGGCTGCATCCTGCAGAGCACAGCACAGGGTCCTAGGAACACTGTAAGGGACTTTGGTAAGGGGGATCCAGCACTTTTTTTTTTAATTATACTTTAAGTTCTGAGTTACATGTGCAGAACATGCAGGTTTGTTACATAGGTATACACATGCCATAGTGGTTTGCTGCACCCATCAACCCATCATCTACATTAAGTATTTCTCCTAATGCTATCCCTCCCCTAGCCCCCTACCTCCTGACAGGCCCCAGAGTGTGATGTTCCCCTCCCTATGTCCATGTGTTCTCATTGTTCAACTCCCACTTATGAGTGAGAACATGCAGTGTTTGATTTTCTGTTCCTGTATTACTTTGCTGAGAATGATGGTTTCCAGCTTCATCCGTGTCCCTGCAAAGGACATGAACTCATCCTTTTTTATGGCTGCATAGTATTCCATGGTGTATCTGTGCCACATTTTCTTCATCCAGTCTATCATTGATGGGTAAGTCTTTGCTTTTGTGAATAGTGCTGCAATAAACATATGTGTGCAAGTGTCTTTATAGAAGAATAATTTATAACCCTTTGGGTATATACCCAGTAACGGGATTGCTGGGTCAAATGGTATTTCTGGTTCTAGATCCTTAAGGAATTGCCACACTGTCTTCAACAATGGTTGAACTAATTTACACTCTCACCAACAGTGTAAAAGCATTCCTATTTCTCCACATCCTCTCCAGCATCTGTTGTTTCTTGACTTTTTAATGATAGCCATTCTAACTGGCATGAGATGATATCTCTTTGTGGTTTTGATTGCATTTCTCTAATGACCAGTGATGACGAGCTTTTTTTCATGTGTTTCTTGGCCACATAAATGTCTTCTTTTGAAAAGTGTCTGTTCATTTCCTTTGCCCATTTTTTGATGAAGTTGTTTGTTTTTTTTTCTCATAAATTTGTTTAAGTTCTTTGTAGATTCTGGATATTAGCCCTTTGTCAGATGGATAGATTGCAAACATTTTCTCCTGTTCTATAGATTGTTCATTCTCATGATAGTTTCTTTTGCGGTGCAGAAGCTCTTTCATTTAATTAGATCCCATTGGTCAATTTTGGCTTTTGTTGCCATTGCTTTTGGTGTTTTAGTCATGAAGTCTTTGTCCATGCCTGTATCCTGAATGGTATTGCCTAGGTTTTCTTCTAGGGTTTTTATGGTTTTAGGTCTTACGTTTAAGTCTTTAATCCATCTTGAGTTAATTTTTGTATAAAGTGTAAGGAAAGGGTCCAGTTTTCTGCATATGGCTAGCCAGTTTTCCCAACACCATTTATTAAATAGGAAATCCTTTCCCCATTGCTTGTTTTTGTTAGGTTTGTCAAAGATTGTTGTAGATGTGTGGTGTTATTTCTGAGGCCTCTGTTCTCTTCCATTGGTCTATACATCTGTTTTGATACCAGTACCATGCTGTTTTGGTTACTGTAGCCTTGTAGCATAGTTTGAAATCAGGTAGCGTGATGCCTTCAGCTTTATTCTTTTTGCTTAAAATTGTCTTGGCTATGCGGGCTCTTTTTTGGTTCCATATGAAATTTAAAGTAGTTTTTTTCTAATTCTGTGAAGAAAGTCAGTGGTAGCTTGATGGGGATAGCACTGAATCTATAAATTACTTTGGGCAGTATGGCCATTTTCACGATATAGATTCTTTTTTCATTGTTTGTGTCCTCTCTTATTTCCTTGAGCAGTGGTTTGTAGTTCTCCTTGAAGAGGTTCTTTACATCCTTTGTTCGTTGTATCCCTAGGTATTTTGTTCTCTTTGAAGCAGTTGTGAATGGGAATTCACTCATGATTTGGCTCTCTGCCTACTATTGGTGTATAGGATTGCTTGTGATTTTTGCACGTTGATTTTGTAGCCTGAGACTTTGCTGAAGTTGCTATCCAGCTTAAGGAGATTTTGGGCTGACATGATGGAGTTTTCTGAATATACAATCATGTCATCTGCTAACAGAGACAATTAGAATTCCTCTCTACCTATTTCAGTACGCTTTATTTCTTTCTCTTGCCTGATTGCCCTGGCCAGAACTTCCAATACTATGTTGAATAGGAGTGGTGAGAAAGGGCATCCTTGTCTTGCCAGCATTGGTTTTTAAACATGAGAATGCCACACACATCGTCTGTAGAGTTCATTGTGTCAGGACTAGGTCTAACTTGTACACTGTTCCTCTGTGCCTAGCACAGTGCTGGCATATAGAAGGTCCTCCTTATACATTTGCTGCGTTAATAAATGAAGTAAATAAATAAGGCAATGTGGAGAAAGGACTAGCATGGAAGGAAACTATTGTCAGTTCAGAGGCTCTTACAAGAATCTAGGTGAATGACCACAGTGGGATTGGAGAGGAAGAGTCAGAATGTAGACCAGCACTGTCCAACAGAACTTTCTGCGATGACGGAAACATTCTATCCTGCACTGTCTATTATGCAAACCACTAGACATACATGGCTCTTGAGCACTTGAAACGTGGCTGGTAAGGCTGAGGGACTGAACTTTTACTTTTAATTACTTTAAATAGCCACATGTGACTAATGGCTACCACATTGAACAGCACAGTTCTAGAGTTTCTGTGGCAGAATCAAATGAACTTGTGACAATCTGGATTGATTCATTAATTTAATCAATAAATATTTATTGATTGTTTACTTTGTTCTGCAGTGAAATAGTGTGTGGCAATAGGGTGTGGCATGCCAGAGTGTTTAGACTTTGTGAGGTGCTTGGTAAAGGAGACCCAACACCAGTGTTTTTGTTTGTTTGTTTGTTTTTTTGAGACAGAGTCTCACTCCGTCACCAGGCGCCAGACTGGAGTGCAGTGGCATGACCTCGGCTCACTGCAACTTCCGCCTCCTGGGTTCAAGCAATTCTCCTGCCTCAGCCTCCCAAGTAGCTGGGACTACAGGTGCATGCCACCATGCCCACCTAATTTTTTTTGTATTTTTAGTGAGACGTGGTTTCACCATGTTGGCCAGGATGGTCTCTATCTCTTGACCTCGTGATCCGCCCGCCTTGGCCTCCCAAAGTGCTGGGATTACAGGTATGACCCACCGCGCCCGGCCAACACCAGTGTTTAAGCATGAGCAAAGCAGGTGATATAATTTCCCTCTAGAGCTGACATTCTCTTGGGGGAAGGAAGGAAGGAAGGAAAGAAGAAAGAGAGAGAGAAAAGAAAGAAAGTTACATGAAGAAAATGAAAACAAGTGATATAATGAGTGAAGGAGAGAGGACAAGCTATTTTAGCAGGATTGGTCAAGGAAATCATCTCTGAAAGGTGACAAGTTGAGAGCTGAATAATGCAGAAGTTATGTGGATTAAGAAAAATAAAAACAAAGAAAACCTCACAACAAAAACCAAAATAATCATTGATGAGAGAAAGCAACAAAATTCATCCTGAAGACACCTGTTGCAAGAAGGGACCTATTCCATCTGCAAGTCAAAGTCACTCACTTCCTTTCTCCAGAAAGGAAACTGAAGCCCAGAGAGGTAAAGAGACTTACCTAAGGCCACACAGCTAATTAATAACATAGTTGGCAAAAGACTCTTCACCTCCTGACATGCAACTCCACTCCCTACTAGACAAGTATCTCTTAGCATCTCAAATTTCATTTTTCTTATTAGTAAAATGAGTTATTATTAGAAATGAAAAAATGTAACAGAGACAAGATGCTAAAAATGGTAGCTATTTTCATTTTTGGATTTGTTCTTATTGTATAGTGTGCCTCTCAAGTAATTAACTTATTTTAATAATATAAAAGTATTAATATAATTAATATAATAAATAATTATGTATAATATAATTAATATAATACAGGACTTTAGTAATTTGATAATACAAAAAGCCTGAGAGAGGCAGTGAGCATTCAAGTTCTGACTTTTTCTTAGTCATCATTGTCTGCGGTAAATCTTAGCATTGGGCCTATGCAGTCCACCTCCGGTACCACCTGCCATTCACCTGGAGTCAGCTTCTGGAGCTCTTCAAACGTTGTCAGGGAAGGAATAATCATCCCCCACACTGCTGACCCGGCAACCCCCACCTTATTAAGTGGTGGCATGTATCACAGTCCTAGGATGCTTCTGAGGAGAGAAGTATGAGGCTGTGATTTTCCCAACAGACACAGCTGTCATCAAACTCTTTACAGAAAGCTGCTGTAGACAGGGTCTGAAAAGAAGATGAAGGCTTTAACAGGATGTGAAATTGCAGTGATAACAAGAGAGCACTAAAAGCATATGGCACTGGAAAGGATTTTCTGCATCCAAACTGAGAATCAGACCTTCATTTGGTTCATCATCATTTTACCCCCACTACATCTCTGCTCTTTGAGCTGGTATTTTTGTAAATATTCAGATAGGACAAACAAGGTGATAAACGAGGTCGTGGCTTTGCCAGAGGGACAGTCAGTGCCGGAATATAAACGTTGGCTCTCCTTGACTTCTCCATGTCATTTACCTTTTCTGGCCACATCTTTGGGTCTCAACCCGGTGTCTTGGACTATGATCCCATGCTCTAGCCATTCTGTGTTGCATCTGAATTTGGTGTCTATAGAGCCACTGGTGCAATAATTGTTAGTTGAGTGTTTAATCTGACTTTTGTATGATCCCCAGAGTAACAGTGAAAATGAGGCATTCAACAACTGTGGGTGGCATGTGAGTGACCTGAGAGCCATGTCTGAGGCTCACTGCCCATGGCACATGACCTCACTGTTCCAATACCACCTGGTCAGGGCCAGGATCCTCTCCCAAGGCTGGAGCACCAACTCCTCCCATCATTCCTGAGTAGCACAAAGACCCATCAGGATAATGCCTCTGTGCCTTTCAGACCTCCCATGTTCACCAACGTACCTTCCAGTGAACATAGTGGCATACAAATAACTGCAGAGGTAGAAGGATCCAAGTCCTTGGCCCAAATCTAGCAGGTTTAGATACCAGACCTTGCTCTACCACTTAGTTCACTGTATGAGCTTAGGTGAATGACTTAATTTATCTAAACCCCTATTTCTTCAAATGTGAATGTGGAATATTATCTATCTCATAGAGGTCCAAGAATCAAAAAAATGATTGTATATGAAAATGCTTTGAAAAATAGAAAGCACTACTCAAGTAAGTACAGGTATTATTCAGTAGTCTACATAAACTGCAGGGAATTTTTTGTAGAAAAAATAAAACAATAAATATTAAATTATATTCATATCATTTTCATCCATGATCCATCCATCCACCCACCCATCCACCCATCCATCCATCCATCCATCCATGCATACATGCATTCATTCAGTAAAGCTGTATTAGACAACCAGTCTGGGGCAGGCACTGTATCGGTGTTAGGTAGATGCATGATTCTGAACAGCCAAGATATCATTCCTTGTATTAGTCAGGGTTCTCCAGAAAAACAAAACTAAAGCGAAATACATATCTCAAAAGGAGATTTATTAGAAGTAATTAGCTCATGTGATTATGAAGGTGGGCAAGTCCTGAGATACGCAGGATGAGTCAACAAGTTGGAAACCAAGGAGAACTGATGGTTTAGTTCCAGTCTAACCTGGTGACCTAAAAACCAGGATTGATGGTGTAGCTGAAGGCCAGCAGGCTCAAGACTCAGGAAGCACCAATGTTTCACGTTGAGTCTGAAGGCAAGATAAAAAAGCCACTGACCCAGTTCAAAGGCAGTCAGGCAGGAAGAATTCTCTCTTACCTGGGAGAGTCGGCCTTTTGTTCTGTGCGGGCCTGCACTTGGTTAGATGGGGCTTGTCACATTAGGGAGGGCACTCTGCTTTACTCAGTCTGCCAATTTGAATGTTAATCTCTTCTAAAACACCCTCACAAAAACACCCAGAGTAACGTTTCACCAAATATCTGGGCCCTCCCTCGGTCCGATCAAGTTGGCACGTAAAACTAATCATCACCTTCCTCATGGAGCTTACTGTCTATTGGGGAGAGAAGGACATAGTAAAGCAATAGTCATGCAAACAAATTTATAATGAGAAAGTGTGCTGAGTGCTATGAAGGAAAAAGTGCAGGCTCCCTGGAGTGATGATAACACTGGAGGCACATAAACATGAAACTTTAGTTGACTTGACTGATGTGGGGCAAGGGGAGTACATAGGGCACCTTCAGATAGGAGAGTACTCAGCAAATCCAAAGATCCAAAAGGTCAGTGTGGCTGGAACATAGCAAAGAAGAGGGATTATCTTGCCAATGTGAGCAGACAGAGGGAAGGTCACAGACAACTCCTAGAGTTCTGCTATGAGAAGGCTGAAAAGTTTGAGGCTAATGAAGGAGGTATGAAATAGAAATTGCCAGACTGAGAGAATGACCTTACTAAAGAAATGTAATAATATGGTTGTGTGGTCTATTTAAGTTGAGCTAGAATAAATTCATAAACATTCTAATCTCTCAGGCTGCAAGATTTGTATAGCATTTTGTTTGACAATTTGATGGAGACATATAAATTAATTTTAACATTGATTATTGTGACTTTCCACTTCACACTGTTTGGTATGAATATTTCTACATGTTTGTATTCCATAATCTTGTTATTTTTAATAGCTGTGTAGTATTCCATGATGGTTTCCATGATGTTGTTTCTGGCCCTTCTACACACTCCTGTGGCTTTTAGTTCTATACACTGTTTTTCTGAAAAATAGTTCTGCTGAGAATATCTTTTGGAACAGTGTTATTTTCTTATGAGCTATTCTCTTAAGTGGCATCCTCTCATGGATTGTTTCTCTATGCATCACAATCACTCCAGCACACAGCATCTGTGGTGTGGTGCTTTGTTTGTCTTGCCTAGATGTGAGAAATTCCCATGGCACCAGCTGCTGCTGGGGAGTTGGCTGGGGAGTGGTAGTGGCAGGCAGGAAGAGGATGACCCTCATTAGGAGTTCAGAGAATGGGGGTTATTGTGTTACTGCACTGTATCCTCCAGGATGTGGCCTCTACGAGTGGTTTGTTCTGCACTGAGAACCTCCATGGCCTTAGCCTAACAGGGAGTTTATTCTCCTCCCCACCTTTGTCACCTCTCCCAAGGGCCTATTAAGTTCCCAGTAAGTGTTGTTATATGTGGAACAAAGGATATGTAAGGTAGTGGTGATAACATAAATGATTGTTCATAAGTCTCTGGACTGTAATTAAATGAAAGTTATGATTACATCATCTAAGGCAAATGATTCCCTGGTTGCCATCATTTTTGTTTATTCATTTATTTAACATATTCATTATTAATTTCTACATATTACTAAGAAATCAGTCAAAGACCAGCTCATCAAACTAAGCAGGAATCAGGGAAGTTTATACAACATCTCTTCCTTGCCTGATCATAGCACACCCACTCATTTGATCGAGCGTTTCTCTTAAGCACTTAGGATTTTTAACACTGGCCAAAAGTTAATGGAACAAAACAGAGTAACTGAACTCATTTGAGTTGGGACAAGGATAAAGTTTAAATTCAATTCTCTAGGGGAAAAAATTCTATTTCCTGTGTCAAACATAATATCATACAGTAATAATTTAGTCTAATGTTCTTGACAATTGGAGAATAAGTTCCAAAGGATTTCTCTATCTTATCAAAGCAAAGAAAGACAAATATGGAACATAATAACCATTTTGTTCTCTTACCCACAAAAGGCGTGTAGGAGAGGAGACAGGCTCCTGCCAGAGTCTTAGCCATTTTGGTCAGAACCATTTCACTGATGACAGCGATGTCTGTAGTTAATAACATCAATGATAGTAATATGTAAAAACCGTGGAGTATTAACTGTATGCTAGGTACAGTGCTTTACATTGTATCTTTACCTCACTCCCATGAAGTGGGCTTTCTCAGCATCACAAAGCTAGTGAGTGATGGACTCAAGATTCAAAGAGTGCACCCAAAGCCAGTGCTCCTAATCTGTCTCTACCCTGGTGGTACAGTGGCTGGAAGCAGTGTGGGGTGGCAGGACAAACCCACACCAAGAGGTCAGAGCATTGCCTTGAGAAGCACATGCCATGTTAGCTTTGAATCTGTTAGGTAAATGGAATTAAGTTATATGATAATAATAATCATTATTATTATTTTGAGACAGGATCTTGCTCTGTCACCCAGCTGGAGTGCAGTGGTGTCATCTTGGCTCACTGCAACCTACACCTCCCAGATTCAAGTGATTCTCCTGCTTCAGCCTTCTGAGTAGCTAGGATTACAGGTATGTACCACCACACCTGGCTAATTTTTTATTTTTAGTAGAGATGGGGTTTCATCATGTTGGCTAGGCTGGTCTTGAATCCTGACCTCAGTTGATCCACATGCCTTAGCCTCCCAAAGTGCTGGGATTACAGGTGTGATCCACCATGCCCAGCCCATATAAACTTCTTCATGTTCCATTTTCTATAAAGCAGAAGAGATGCTTATGTTTTTAAACTCCCATTGTAGGCATGCTAGATAAGTGTGAAAGTTCTTTGACAACCAGCCATAAAGTCCTACAGACATCTCAGGATTTGTTATTTTGTATTGTGATTGCTATGATGATGATGTGGCAAGATTCTTATACTTAAAATATGAGACATGCAACAGCTGCTCTGCAGTGAGGTTACTCCGATGGGTTAAATTCAAATGTCTCATGCAGTGGAGTTGTGTTTCAAAATGAGTCATCTGATATGCTGATGTGCCAGGGAATCAGATACTTCACAGTCAGGAGGCAGCAGGAATCATATGTGTTGTGTATGTGACGTGACTGACGTGGTGACAGATAAATTCAAAGCATCAGCAGGCTCTCTAAACAAAGCTCCTTCTAGGAAAACTGATCACTGTGGCAGGCTTCCTCCAGTGACCGCAGGCTGGGAATTGACCATAACAGATCATAATATAGGTTCTAGAACAAGACTGAGGGGTGGAACAGGAGTCGGGTGGTCTTCAGAGTGTTCTTATTGACATTAGACCAACCAAGCCCCCACCATGCTTTGAGCAATCAACATGTCTCAGGTCTTGGGGTTCTAGATGTTGGAATACATGGCATAACTGGTCCAGGTAGCAGGATATGGAGGCCAAGGAGGAAAATTTCATCTGTACTTTACATAAACCCAGTAGACTGGTGGTTTCAAACTCCAGAGAGACTAAAATCCAACTGTTGGGTGCTATACTCACTACTGGGTGATGGGATTATTCATATCTGAAACCTCAGCATCATGCAATATACTCATGTAACAAACCTACACATGTACCCCTGAATCTAAAATAAAAGTTGAAGTTATTTTTTAAAAAAATTGTTCAACACATGGACACAGGGAGGGGACCATCGCACACTGGGGTCTGTTGGGGGGTGGGGGGCTAGGGGAAGGATAGCAGGGGGTGGGGAGATTGGGGAGAGATAACGTTAGGAGAAATACCTAATGTAGGTAATGGGGGGGTGGAGGCAGCAAACTGCCATGGCATGTGTATACCTATGTAAGATCCTGCAAGATCTGCACACGTACCCCAGAACTTAAAGTAAAATAAAATAAAATAATTGTTCAAATGCAGATTTCTGGTCTCCATTCCCAGAGTTCTCTATTCCACTGGTTTAGGGTGGGGACCAATAATCTATATTCAACAAGCCCTTTAAGTGACTTTGATGCAGATAATGTATACTTTCCATTTTCAGTAAATAAAAGATAGTAGACACAGGACCGATTCTGGATGAGAGTGACCATAATAAAAACCAAAAAGCTAACATGTATTGAGCATTTACTATGAACTAGGTACTCTTGAAAGTGCTGGACAGCGATTAACTAATTCTCACTGCCATCCCATGAGCTATCCACTAATATTTCCTCCATTTTACAAACAGAAGACACTGACACCTGTGATTTCATGTCCTGGTTTCCTGGTAAAATGTAAAAGTTTGAATGTGTCTGAAGAATTTTATAAGCTATGGGTAGATTGCTCCAATTTCACCTAGAGGGATAGCATATACTCCCATCACTCTAGTGTTATAATGTAGCCTGATTCTCATATAAAAAATTCACAGCAGCCTGGTAGCTTAGGGTGTAGGGATGGAGCTTAGGAGAAATTGCCCACTGTTGCATCTATCTCACAGGGTATAAACATTGAGACTGGAAGACATGAACTCCAATTATTTCTTGCCCTCTAAATGCTGAAATTGCCCTTACCCCAACCTTCTGTTTGGCTGGGATCTGTTGAAATGCTGCAAGCCTCAGCTTGCTAATCAGATTTATAGAAAAAAAAAGATTTTAAGCCTCTACTAATTAAAGCTATAATGCTAACCATCTATAACCAGTTAACCATCATGACCAGTTAGCTCATTTAATTAGAGCCCATTGACAATAAGAGTGAACTCATCAAACCTAACGTTTAGTTTCTATTACAAAAGAATTTATTTGAATCTCTCTTTTCCTTGGCTAAGAAGAATGAAGAAGCAGGAGACTTGGGGGACCTTTTAACTGGAGATAATTACTGTGGGAGGGACAAATTAGTCAGCACAAAGAGGAGGTAATATTTGAATGGTTGGTTAGAAATATTCTTTGTTGATTTATTATTCATGTACTGTGATTTAAAGAACATTGAAGTTGCCTGAACAATTGTTTAAAATTTTGGAGCTCCAGAATTCCAGATTTATGTTTCTAAGTGCGACTGCTAAGGTGTTCCATTTGGTTGTTCAGCTAGTATCCCTTCCTCAAAACATCTCCCAAACCAACTCCATCATATTCCTCACCAAATCTCTCTTCTCTGGATGATGCTATTTCTGTTCCTGATCACACTGTTCTCCCAGTTCTGGTTCAGAAACACAGCCATTTTTGAATCTACCCTCCCCAGAGAGTTGGTTTTAAGAGAAATTCTTTTCTCAGGTCAGCTTTTGCTCTTCCAGCAAAAAAAGCATCACTATCATCCACAGTTCAATCCCTTTTCATCTTGTGGAGTCTGGACCACATTCTGGAGCTTTCCTGACCAGCATCTTCTTCTTTTGTCCTACAGCTTCTTCTTCCTATAATGGCTTTGCCATATTGAAATGTCATTCTTTAGCTCAGACTTTCTCTGTGATTTTTATTGCCTCCTAAATAAAGTTCAAATTTACTAAACTCAAAATCTGGTGTACAAGTCCTTCTATAATCTTTTCCCATACTATTTGTCTAGCCTTGCTTTCTATTAAGTCTTTAAAAACTTTTTACTACTCACAGGGCTGACTCACCCATCAGATACAGGAAGCTCAGCACCTAAGTCCCACAATGCTTTTAGAGGTCCAGGATGTTTTAATTTCTTTTTCAATCAAAAGAAAAAAGAACACAATCCAAATTGGATTATATTCATAATTATACCAACATAGTTATAAAACATAATTTTAATATTTTTTGGACAAAGAGATCCATAAAGCAAAAGTATCCAAGTCCCATGGAAGTCATGTGACTTTCCCCTGCAATAGAAAATATAAATGAATAAATGAACTTTGGTGAAAGATTTAAAGACAAGTAATAAAGTATGCATCATTAAATTTAAAATAAATAAATAAATCCATCAACCTTGTCTCAAAAAATGTTTGACTTTCATTTGTTCATTAATAACTCAACCATTCATTCAATCAACTAATATCAATTGCACTCTTACTATTTTTCAAGCACTAAACAATCAGCCCTGGTCTCTGTTATCAGAGACTTTTGATGCTACCTTTGGAGTCAGACAAGCAGACAGACATATCAACAAAATAATTATAAATTATGACACACTGTGATGGGAAAGAAGGAGGCAGAGAGAGAGGACATTGGCAGGAAGGAGTCCTACTGTAGATGTGGTGGTCAGAGAAGGACCTTTGTGAGAAGCTGACACATAACCTCAGAGTTGAAGGTATGAGAAAGAGCTGGCCCTCCAGAGAGAAGTGGGAAGAGCACTCTAGCAGAATCTCTGGGGGAGACTTGGACATCTAGGTTGTTGCTCTGCTTTCTGGGTGCTTCTGATGAAGGAGGAGCCCCTGCTCTTGGTCTTATCCACAAATACAGTATAAGCTCTTCATTTCCCTGGTTTTGTTCATGCTGCTCCCTCGCCCTAGAATTTCTTCTCCTCTGCCTCCCTTGCTCTATTTTTCAAACCATACTCATCTTCTAAGACCCTGTTTAAATGCCACCACCAAGCCACTCTGCCACTCTCCTGTCCACCTCCACCATCCACCTCCTTCCTCTCCTTTGAAGCCCCCACTCTGGTGTGTAGCATTTGTCATCCCCTGCCCTCTTCTTCCATATGTTTTATCTCCACTCCTTGGTGGCAATTTCTTGGAGGTAAAGACTGTGTTTTATATCTTAGCATTCCTTGAAGCACCTCCACAGTGACCTTCGCACATTAGAAATTTAGTACAAATTTTCTGGACATATGAAAAATGAATGAGTCCATGATTCCAAGGCACACTATGTATTCACATCATATTCTTGCAATCTTTCCCTTATTTCCTTTGCAGACAAGTGCAGCTATGACTGCTGCTGGGACCGCGATACTGTGATGAAACTTTGCATATTTAAAAGGATGCTGAGAGAGGAGGAGGAATGATAAATGAGCTCGGGAAGATGTGATGTCTTCTGTGATGACACTAATAGATGGAATACAGAATTCAGCTCCAATACTTAGGGTTGGAAACTAAACATAAACAAGCAGGTAAGGAAAATGAAAAGGGAATGTGTGTGTGTGTGTGTGTGTGTGTGTGTGTGTGTGTGTGTAGGTGTGGTGAGAGTATATGAAATACATGAAAAGATAAAAATCCAGATGCTGCTAAGGGGACAAACATGTAGGAATTTTACATTAGGGTTGTTCTGGTTTTCTTTTCTTGCCTTATTAAAATTTAATGAGAAACAAGTCTCCAGAGATTTTTACAGTCTGAGAGACCACTGGCAAGACAACAAGCTTAGCATTATAGGTGGTCCCCCAGCAGGATCTAAATCAGAGCCTTCCTAGTGGACTGTCAGGCCAGGTGCAGCTGTAAACAATGCATCTTCTGGAGTGGGGTGAAGCAGTTCAATGGACTGGTAATGCAACAGGAGATAGAAGGAAAACGTGCTCTCACCAAAGCATGGTGGGTCTTTTAAAAACGTTTAAAAACGTTTTTAGGCCAGGCACAGTGGCTCACACCTGTAATCGCAGAGCTTTGGGTGGCTGAAGCCTTCCAAAAGGAGGATCCCTTGAGGCCAGAACTTCTAGACCAGCCTGGCCTAACATAGCGAGACCCTATCTGTACAAAAAATAAAAATTAATTAGCCAGGCAGGTAGCAAGCACCTGCAGTCCCAGCTACTCAGGAGGCTGAGGCAGGAGGATCACTTAAACCCAAGAATTTGAGATTGCAGTAAGCTATGATCGTGCCATTGCACTCCAGCCTGGGTGACAGAGTGAGACTTCAATTCTTAAAAAAAAAACTGTGTTATGCTTTTGGTTGCTGGGTTTTTAGAAGGAGGTTCTCAAGGTGGCAAGCCAGAGAAGTTCCATTCCATTTGTCAGAAATGCGAAAGAATGGAGCAAAATTCCAAAGATAAAGTGAAAAATATGGCAATCAGGATAGCAAGAGCTGAGTGAATGGTGTGAATTTGAGAAGTTGTTTTCGACTAATTTGTTTTAACATTGAGCTTTAAAAAAAAAGTTAGGATAGGGAAGGATGGGGTGAAATATTGCCTGGTCTCCAGCTGAAACACATGGGCATGAGATGTGGTGAAGTATTGCTAATGGGATGAAAAACTGCGGTGGGCCTGGTGTGTAGGAGCACAGCATCCTGAGTCTCAGAAGTGATCCAGGTTAAAGAACCTCTAGGACGACACTCTGAGTGCCTTAGAAGAGCTGCCTGGCTTGAACGCCACTCATAGGTACCTTTCTATCCCCAGGTTGTCAGCTCTTCAGGTCTTTATTCATTCAACAAATATTTATTGATGACCTACTAAATGACAGGCCCTGGGTGAACAGCTGTGAAAAAAACAGGCAAATGTCTCTGCTCTCATGGGATTCATAAAATAAAGGGTTAAGAATATAAGAATATATTATAAGAATAGTCCATGGTGGAAAACTGAAGCACAAGAATTTTCTTCATTGGTCTATTGACCTACATAGTGACCCCAGATCAAAACCCTGATCACCCCATTTACCAGCTGCTTGTTATTGTAATGCCTTCTGCCATCTGTTATTACTTCTTACCGTCTTTCCTCTGAGACCTATAATCCAAGCCACATAGCTTCTTTAAAAAAGTTGTATTGAAGTATAATTTTCATACCAAAAAGTTCACCTATTGTGAGTGTATAATTCAATGATTTTTAATAAATGTATAGAGTTGTATGGTCTCATCATTACGATCCAGTTTTAGAACATCTCCACCAGCCTAAAATGCTTCTTTGTGCCCATTTGCAATCAATTCTGCTTCAGCTTTCAACCCCAGGAAACTAGTGATCTGTTTTCCATATCTATAGTTTTGCCTTTTCTGGACATTTTATATCAATGGAACCAAACAATATAGGTTGCGCATTCCTAATCCCAAAGTCCAAAATATTCAAAATGTGAAATGTTTTGAGCATGACATGATGCCATAAATGAGAACAAAAAAGTTGCCTGATTTCATTACACATGGACACCACAAGTGGAAAATTTCACACATAACCTCATTCACATGATGAGTTGCAGTCAGTCAAAATGCAGGCATGCGACACACAGTTTATTTAGCCTCCCCAAGAGAAAATAGACCCACCCAGCCCCCTTCAGGTGCAATATGTCTTTTCTACCCAATGCCCAGATTCCCCCATACAGGCATACTCACAAAGGGTGATAAATTGACAGGTGCAGGCTGGATGTTCCAATAGCAAGTTCCCCATAATGCCCCAGAGGGAGCCAAGATGACATGCATAACTCACTGCGTTTTTTTGCTTATTCTATGCTCTGCAGTATAAAGATATTGTTGAAAATTTCAAAAAGGTCTGCATGTGGGTAATAGTAATAAGAAAAAGAGAACACATTCATGTTTGTCTGTAGAACAAATACTGAACAGCAGTGTAAGTGTGAAATGTCTTATGGAAGGGTATGGTGTTGGAATGATCACCATGTATGAAAACAAGGATAAACTGTGGAATTTTCGTGCTCGAAGTGATGAGCAGAATTTGTTAAAAATAGGAAAACACTGCATAAAGTTTAAAATGAAGATCTCGATTGTGTATTGAAAGAGTGGATCCATCAGCGTTGCAGTGATCACATGCCACTTCATAATATGCTGACGGTGAAGCAAGCAAAGATCTATCAAGGTACTGAAAATGGAAAGGAACTGTGAATATTCAACAAGCTGGTTGCAGAAATTTAAGAAATGACATGGCATTAAATGTTTAAAGATTTGCAGTGATAAAGCATCTGCTGATCATGAAGCAGTGGAAAAATTTATTGACAAGTTTGTCAAGGTCATCACTGATTAAAATCTGACACCAGAACAAGTTGATAATACTGATGAAACACCACTCTTTTGGTGTTGTTGCCCCAGAAAGACACTGGCTATGACTGATGAGCCACCCCCTATAAGAATTAAGGAAGCCAAGAACAGAATAACTCTACTGGGATGTGCTAATGCAGCAGGCATATGTTAGTATAAACTTGCTGTGATAGTCAAAAGCTTGCATCCTCGACGTTTTCAAGAAGGGATTTTCTTACCAGTCCATTATTATGCTAACAAAGAGGCTTGTATTGCAATGAACATCTTTTCTGATTGGTTTCCAAATATTTTGTACCAGTAGTTTGTGCTCAGTATAGGGAAGCTGGACTAGACGATAACTGGAAGTGTTTGTTATTCCTTGACAACTGTTCTGCTCATCTTCCAGCTGAAATTCTCATCAAAATAGTGTTTATGCCATGGACTTTCCCCCAAATGTGACACAATTAGCTGATCATGTATGCTTAGATCAATGAAAAGTAAACATATAAACTTTTTTTTTGTTTAACAGCATGCTACCAGCAGTGAACAGAGGTGAGGGTGTGGAAGCTTTCCAAAAGAAGCTCACCATGATGGATGCTGTGTGTCCTGTTGCCAGTGCTTGGAACACAGTGACTAAAGACACAGTTGTACGTTTCTGGCACAACCTCTGGCCTGCAGTGACGTTCAGTAATGATGATGAACAAGGTGGGTGACTTTGAAGGATTCCATATTTCAAATGAGAAAAAATCATATCTAACCTCCTTACACATGCAAAAAATATATCTTCAGATGTAAGTTGGAAGAAGTAGATATTTCAGATGTTTTAACATTCATAATAAGCCTCTGGTTGTTCATTCACTGATTGATGGTGAAATAGCTGAAACGGCTCCGAATTGAGGTGATGGCAACAGTAATAACAACAAAGATGACATTACTAACACTGCACAAAAAATGTCTTAGAGAACATAGTGAAAATGTGTGATGGGCTTATTGAAGGACTAGAGCAGTGTGCATTCACGAAAGAACAAGAAATCATGTCATTTTATAAAATGAGAGATTTTTAGGACAAAAAACACTGTTAATGAGGCAGATGACTTGAGGAAACATTTAAAAAATCTATCCAGAAGAATGCCTCCTCATTGCTAGGGGACCCATTTCCTGGTCCTTCAACTGCTTCTGATGTTTCTTCTTGTATGTATATATATAAACCATACAGAGTACAGTAACCTTTTAATCAGAACACAGTACTGCAGGTGGAGACTTAAAGCCTGTTGTTTGTTGCTGCTGTTGTCTGACAGCTGTTACAGAGATTCTGGTGATGCTACTGTGCTGCTTAGTTACCCTGAACACCTTTTTTATGGTATTAAAGATAAATCATATTTTTTACTGTTAAGTATTTATGTGTGAATAAGTGTAAGAACATGATTGCTTATTGGTAGCATTTACATTTAGACTCAGGAAAGGTCGTGATGCCAAACAACCACAGATTGTCCACATGGGTGGCTGAGATAGTGACACCTGTGCTTTCTGATGATTCAGTGTACCTTTAAGCTATGTGTCTAAGGTATATATGAAACAGAAATGAATTTCATGTTTAAACTTGGGTCCCATCTCCAAGATATCTCATTTTGTATATGCATATGTTCCAAAACCTGAAAAAAAAATCTGAAATCTGAAACACTTCTGGTTACAAGAATTTTGGTTAAGGATACTCAATCTGCATGTATGTCTTGTATGTGGCTTCTTTAACCTAGAATAATGTTTTTAAGGTTTATCTCTGTTGCAGCATATATCAATAGTTTGCTACTTTTCATTCTTTGAATAGTATTCCATTGCACGGATATAGTATATTTTATTTATTCTTTCATCAGTTGATGAACACCTGGATTGTTTTCAGTTTGGGGATATTAAGACCATTAATACATAAGTCTTTGTGTGGAAATATGTTTGTATTTCTCTTGTGTAGATATCTAATGTGGAATTGCCAGGTTGTATGGTAAATATGTGTTTAACTTGATGAGAAGCTGCCATGCTATTTTCTAAAGTGGCTCCACCATTTTCCGTTCCCATAGGTACGAGAGTTCTATTTCTCCACATTCTCATCAATACTGATTATCGTCTGTCTTTTAATTATTGCTATTCTAGTAAGAGTGTAGTCGTATCTTAGTTGGTTTTGAATTTTATCTCCCATAATGACTAATGCTGTGAGCATTTTTTTGCATGCATTTATTAGTTATTCCTGTATTTTATTTGGAGAAATGTCTATTTAACTTTTTTGGTCATTTTTTTTCTTTTTTCTTTTGTTTTCAGTTTTTGTTTTTTGGTTTATTTTTTAGAGACAGGGTCTCACTCTGTTGCCCAGGCTGGAGTGCAGTGGCATGATCATAGCTCACTGAAACCTTGAACTCCTAGGCTCAAACAGTCTCTCACCTCAATCTCCAAGTAGCTAGGATGACGGGTCCCTGCCACCATGCCCAGCTAATTAAAAAACATTTTTTTGAGATAGGGTCTTGTTATGTTGTCTAGGCTGGTCTCAAACTTCAGGCCTCAAGTGATCCTCCCACCTTGGCCTCCGAAAGCACTGGCATTACAGGTGTAAGCCACCGTGAGCATGAGCCACCAACCTTTTGGCCATTTTTTAATTAGGCTGCTTGTCTTCTTGTTATTGAGTTTTATTAGTTATTTATGTATTCTGGATACAAATTCCTTCATCAGATGCATGATTCACAAACTTTTCTCCAGTTTTTGCCTTCCCCTTTCATTGTCTAATGTTGCATTTTAGAAGAGCAAAAACTTTAATTTTGTTTAAGCTTTTTCTTTTCTGGATTATGCTTTTGTTTTCTTATCTAAGAAGTATTTGCCTAATCAATGCCACTGTTTTTTCCCTGTTTACTTCTAAAAGTTTTATAATTTTACTTAGACATTAAGTCTATGATCTGTTTTGAATTAATTTTTTGTATACTATGAGGTGTCTATATTCTTTTGTCTTTATGTTTTGCATATGAACATCTAATTGTCTCAGAACTATTAGTTGAAAAGACTGTTCTTTCCTGAATTGAATTGCCTTAACACTTGCCAAAAATCAATTTACCGTAAATAAAAGAATTTATTTCTGGACTCTCAATTCTATTCTATTGATCTGTGTACCTATCCTATGCTAATACCATATTGTCTTGATTATTGTAGCTTTATTGTAACTTTGAAATTGGTAAGCGTAACTTCTCCAACTTTGTTATTTTTCAAGATTATTACAGCTATTCTGGGTTCTTTGCATTTTCATATGCATTTTAGAATGAGCTTATCAATGTCTGCCAAAGAAATTGCTCTGCTAGAAATTTTATAGGGATTGTATTGAATCTATACATCACTCTAGGGAGAATTACTATCTCAAAAAAGATTGAATCTCCAATTTATTAACATGAAATATAACTCCATGTATTTAGCAATGTTTCCTAGTTTTCATTGTACAAATCCTGTCCCTGTATTTCTTTTGTTAAATTGATTTCTAAGTATTTTATTCTTTTTGATGCTATTGTTAATGAAATTTTCTTAATTTCATTTTTGGGTTTTTCTTTACTAAAATGATTGACCCTTGAACAACACAACGGGTTAGAGGCGTCAACCCCTGCACATTCAAAAACTGGCATATAGCTCACTGTTGACCATAGCCTTACTGACATAAACAGTCATTAACACATATTTTATATGTATTAGATACCGTATTCTTACAAGAAAGTAGGCTAGAAAAAAAGAAAATGTTACTAAGAAAACAAAAAAGAAGAGAAAAATTATCTTTATTATTCATTAAGTAAGTGAATCATCATAAAAGTTTTTATCCTTGTCATTTTCATGAGTAGGCTAAGGAGGAATAGGAAGAGGAGGAGTTAATCTCACTGTCTCAGGGGTGGCAGAGACAGAAGAAAACCCATGTATTAAGTGGACCCTCATAGAAATCTGTGTTGTTCAAGGATCAACTGTATATGAAATACAAATGATATTTGTAGATTGGTCCTGTATCCTGCAGCCTTGCTAAATTTATTAGTACTAATATATTTTTTTAATGTGTGGATTTATTGGGATTTCTTTTTTGCATACAAGATTATGTTGCCTGTGAATAAAGACAGTATTACTTATTCCATTCTAATTAGAATAACTTTAAATTTTTTTTTCTTGCCTTATTGGCCAGAACCTTGGTACAATGTTGAGTAAAAGGAGCAAGACTAGATAACTTTGCCTAATTCCCAATTTTAACAAGAAAACACTCAATCTTATTATTAAGTATGATATTTGCTACAGGTTGTTTATAGAGTCCTTTGATCAAGTTAAAGAAGTTCCCCTGTATTCATAGTTTGTGGATAGTTTTTTTTTTTTATCATTGATAGGTGTTGGATTTTTTAAATGCTTTTTCTACATCTATTGAGATGATTATGTGGGTTTTCTTAATTCTATCAAAATGGTGTATTACACTAATTGATTTTTGAATATTAAACAACTTGAACTCTTTGGATAAATTCCACTTAGTGATGACATAGAATTCTTTTTATATGTTTCTAGATTCAGCATCTTAAAATTTTAAGGATTTTTGCATCTGTGTTAAAAATGGATATCAGTTTGTGGTTCTGCTTCTTGAGATGTCTTTGACTTCTGTATCAGGGTAATACTGGATTCATAGAATGTATTTGGAAGTGTTTCCTTTTACTCTTTTCTGAAAGTGTGAAGAATTGGAATTACTGATTTTTAAAATATTTGTTAGAATTCATCGTTGAAGTCATTTGGCGTATTTCTTTGTGGAAAGACTTTGAATTACCAATTCAATGTCTTTGCTTGCTATAGAGCTATTGATATTTTCTATCTCTTCTTGAGTCATTTTAGGTAATTTGAGTCTTTCTATAATTTTGTCCATTTTCTGTAAGTTGTCTAATTTGTTGGTAGGAAGTTGTTGATAGTATTCACTTATAATCCTTTAACTTTAAGGTTGGCAGTGATTGCCCCATTTTTTTTCCTGATATTGATAATTTGTGTCTTCTTTTATTTTTTGATCAGTCTAGCTAAAGATTTGTCAATTTTGTTTATTTTTTTCAAGAAATCACCTTTTGGTTTCATTGATTATTCTCTATTATTTTTCTCTTTTCTATCTCATTGTTTCTACTTTTGTTTTTACTATTTCCTGTCTTCTGCTTGCTTTGGGTTTAGTTAGCTTCTCTATTTCTAATTTCCTATGGTGGGGTGGGTGTTTATGTTATTTATTTAATATCCCTCTTCTGTCCTGATGTAGGCATGTATAATTCTATATTTCCTGAACTCTACTCACTGCTGTAGCTGTATCCCATTATTATTATTATATTTTTCTGCGGCAGAGTCTCACTCTGTCACCCAGGCTGCAGTGCAGTAGTGTGATCTTGACTCACTGAAACCTCTGCCTCTGGGATTCAAGTGATTTTTCTGCCTCAGTCTCCCAAGTAGATGGGATTACAGGCACATACCACCACTCCTGGCTAATATTTTATATTTTTAGTAGAGACAGGTTTTCACCGTGTTAGCCAGGATGGTCTCGATCTGACCTTGTGATCCACCTGCCTCGGCCTCCCAAAGTGCTGGCATTACAGGTGTGAGCCACTGCGCCTGGCCTGTATCCCATAATTTTTGATGATATGTTGAGTATTTGTTTTTGTTTAGCTCAAAAATTTAAAAATTTTCATACCATTTTATTTGACAAATAGTTTAGATAGAAGTATTTTATTCAATTTTCTAGTGTTTCGTGAATCCTCACACTTTCTTCTGCTGTTGATGTCTAATTTAATGGCATTGTTTTTGAAGAACATATTTTTTATTATTTCATACCTTTAAAATTTATTGAAACTTGTTTTTATGGCCTAGCTTACGTTCTGTTCCGCAGAATTTTCTATGCTTCAAAAGAACGTCTATTCTGCTGTCCTTGAGTGGAATGTTTTATAAATGAGGTCAAGTGGTAAGTTTAAGTCTTCTGTATCCTTGCTGCTTTTCTGTCTAGTTGTTCTATCAATTATTGAGAGCAGAGTATAAAAATCTCCAAGCACCATTTTGAGCACTGTCATTTCTTGCTCAGGTTGTTGAAATAGCTTGGCATTCCTTATCTACCATACCTGCTTTACTTTTTCCCATAGGATTTTTCTTCATCTGACTTAGTATATATTTTATTTATATACTAGAATATAAAGGTCCCATGCTGTCAGGCAGTTTTTATCACTGATGTATGCCTGGCACCACAAACAGTGCCTGACGCATATTTGCCACTCAAATATATATATATTTTTTTAATCTAAACACTTACCAAACAAATGGCACCCTCTAGTCTCTCGGTTGAGTGTGAGAGTCCTCATCCCACCACCTGGAATAATCTGAAATGGGTCAATACCAGTGGAATCCTGAGAAATTCAGGGCAAAGGGTGGAACATATAAGGGGTGACTACTGCTAGTGCTTTTGGCCAAAGGGAGAAATTTTTTCTTTCTCCTCATTTTCTTTGTTTGGATTTATCTCTCCTTGCATTTTTATTTTATTTTATCTTATTTTATTTTATTTTGAGATAGGTTCTGACCCTGTCACCTAGGTTGGAGTACAAGAATATGAGCACAGCTCAATGAGGTCTCAACCTCATGGGCTCAAGCTATCCTCACACCTCAGTCATCTGAGTATTTGAGACTACAGGCACGCACCAGCTTGCCCAGCTAGCCTTTTTCTTTTCTTTTCTTTCTTTTATTTTAGAGATGGGGTCTCACTCTGTTGCCCAGGCTGGTCTTGAGCTCCCAGACTCAAGTGGTCCTCCCACCTCAGCCTCCCAAAGTGCTGGAATTATAGGCTTGAGCCACCACACCTGGACTGCTTGCTCCTTGCTCCTTGCATTTTCTTTTTCTTTTGTTTCTTTCTTTTTCTTTTTTTTTTAGATGGAGTTTTGCTCCTGTTGACTAGGCTGGAGTGCAATGGTGCAATCTTGGGTCACTGCAACCTCTGCCTCCCAGGTTCAAGTGATTCTCCTGCCTCAGCCTCCTGAGTAGCTGAGATTACAGGTGTGCACCACCATCCCCAGCTAATTTTTTGTATTTTTTAGTAGAGATGGGGTTTCACCGTGTTGGCCAGGCTGGTCTCGAACTCTTGACCTCAGGTGATCCACCCGCCTCAGCCTCCCAAAGTGCAGAGATAACAGGCGTAAGCCACTGTGCCCAGCCACTCCTTGCATTTTCTAGTTATCAAAGTGGTAGGCACTTCAAGACCAGAACTGGATATAGATATTGAGGAAATAGGCCACTGTGCTTGATTTTGATCCAGACTGTTTGGCTGCCTTCTCCAGGCAAAGGCATCAGGTGACCCTGTACATCTTAGTAGGCATAATTCACCAGTGAGGAAGGAAAGGATGGGCTAAAACTTCAGAGCAATACACAGAAATGTTTTCCCCTGCCTTTGTACTTTATCCTCCTAAACCTGAGAGAAGTTGCCATAGGTGGCTGGTCCAGGATTGGGTGCTCAGGACCCCAGCCAAGCATTGTTCCATTTTAGGATGATTGACATTAGACACATGTCTTGGAGTAGCTTTGGAATTTAATGCCTATCCTGCTTTGGAGGGGTGTAAATACAACAACTTCAGAAAAAAACAGCATGCACTATTTGTTATTGAGTGCTGGTCATATGATAGCAAGATACTTTTCGTGTATCCGGCATACCAGTTACTTTACATAATCTGTATGCTTAATCAATTAAAAATGAAAGAAGAGATTGACTGATATTTTTCTTTTACTCATGAAAGTTAGGCCTAAAGTTTACAGACTTTTCTCACATGGTCTGTATAACCAACTGGAACTCAGGGGGAGAAGTCTGGGCTGGTTAAAACAGTTTGAGCACCATGGATAAATCTATGGTCATTAAAGCTGGGAGATGCATCACGCTTTCTACAGAATGAGAAGGGGAAAGCACCTAGGATAAAACTTTGAGGAATAGTGATGTTTAATGGCTGAGTAGAAGACAATGAGCCTGAAAAGGCAGAGAAGGAGCATCCAGAGAGGTAGGAGGAACTAGGAGGATATTGTATCCAGGAAGGCATGCAGCATCTTTCTGAAAGCTTGCAATTGTCTTTGCTTTGGGGGAGTCTCGCTACTGGAAAAGCACTTGTCAATTAATAATAAACTCTCATTACATGAATTATCCTGAAATTGTTCTTGACACTAGATAAATAGTTCTCATGCAGAGTTACTTAGAACATTTGGTAGCATGAAGACTTTTGTGTTAATAAGATTTGTGCTGGGTACAGTGGCTAGTGCCAGTTATTCCAGCACTTTGGGAGGCTGAGGTGGGGGGATCCCTTGAGGCCAGATGTTCAAGACCATCATGGACAACATAGCTAGGCCCTGTCTCTATAAAATTAGCCAGGCATGGTGGTGTCTGCTTGTAGTCCCAGCTACCTGGGAGGCTGAGGTGGGAGGATCGCTTGAGTACAGGGTTTGAAGCTGCAGTGAGCTATGATCACACAACTGCACTCCAGCCTGGATGATGGAGCAAGACAGAAAGAAAAAAGACAGACAGAAAGACAAAAGAAAAGAAAGAAAGAGAGAAAGAGGAGGGAAGGAAGGGAAGGAGGGAGGGAGGGACGGAGGAAGGGAGAAGGAACGAAGGAAAGGAGAGAAAGACACTGCGTTTTCATCAAAATAATTTCACCCCATAGCTGGGCATGGTGGCTCGCACCTATAATCCCAGCTACTCAGGAGGCTGAGGTAAAAGGATTGCTTGAGGCCAGGAGTTCAAGACCAGCCTGAGCAATACAGGGAGACCTCATCTCTAAAATGTTTTTAAAAATTAACGGTACATGATGGTGCCTATCTGTAGTCCCAGCTACTGGGGAGGCTGAGGCAAGAGGATAGCTTGAACCCAAGAGTTCGAGACTACAGTGAGCTGTGATCATGCCACTGCACTCCAGCCTGGGTGCCAGACTCGATCTCTTTAAAAAATTACTTTACCTCAATCCTTGTGCACCCTGCAAGTGTGACATACTCTCTCTTGATGACTCCAGTAACCATCTGTGACCTTTCAGCATTCTAGTGGTAATTTGATTAATTCCAGTGAAACATGGCAATACCATTGTACAATTAAATTGAATTTATGATTTCAGCTCTTCCATGATGAAATTATTTATTTTTGTGCTTAATTTTTTTCTTTTTAAGAGACAAGAGTCTTTTTCTGTTACCCAGGCTGGAGTGCAGTGGAATAATCCTAACTCACTGGAGTGCTCAACTCCTAGGCTCAAGTGATCCTCCCACCCCAACCTATTGAGTAGCTAGGACTACAGGTGTACATGCCTGGCTCATTTAAAAAAACTTTTTTGTAGAGATGAGGTCTCACTTTGCTGCCCAGGCTGTGAACTCCTGGCCTCAAGCCATCCTCTAGCATTGGCTTCCCAAAGTGCTGGGATTACAAGCATGAGCCACCATGCCCAGCCAGTCTTTAATATGTGTGGCAGTAAATAACAAATGAATTTTTATTTTAATTCTTTAGTCTCAATAACAAATTTATTTTTAAGAGTGCTATTTTATCTGATTCATACATTCACTCATTCATCCATCAAACAAAGTGCCTACTGTATGCCAGACACTGGAAATGTTAAGACGTATAAGGCATGGTTCTCAAGTTTGAGTGTGCATTAAAATCATATGGCAAACTTGTTTAAAAAACATATTATCCCATCCCACCCTGGATCAATAGATTCAGGAATCTATTTATAGCAGGCTTTCCATGTGATTCTGATGCACAACAAAATTTTGGAACTATTGGTCTACATAAAAATGTTTAGCGAAAAATAAAATGCAATAAAGTATAAGAGGTGTCAGAAGTATACACAGGGTAGAATATATATTCAATTTTATAATATTTGTGTCTTACTATAGTAGTAGACTATACACTCAACAATATTATTGTGATTTTTGACTGTAACAGAATATTTTGTTAGGGCTTTAAAGCCCTGGAAGTACAATTTACTTCCATTATATTGCAGACATTTTTAATGTCCCTAAAAATGATCATAAAGGTAAGAGAATGCTCTAAAAATTCAAATGTTATTATATCTATGCATATAACTTACTTAGATAAGAATGAGAAAAGCATCTGGTAATTCCTACTTAAAACTCTGGGAAGCTTTACTGTGTCATTATAGGACTAGTTCTCTTATAAATGAAAGTGTTCTTTTCTCTCTTTTTTCTTTGTCTACTAGGCTCTTTTGCAGCCTGTTGATACAATAGGTTCAAACAGCATTCGAGGAATATTCATAGAGGTTTTATACTAAGACTTCAGCAATGATGCAGATTGCAAAACTCTGAGTCTTGCATTGGTGAAAACAAGCTTTCTTTTCTTTTTTTCTTTTTTTTTATTGTACTTTGGGCTCTGGGGTACACGTGCACATCCTGCATCCTGCAGGGTTGTTGCATAGGTATATACATGCCCTGGTGGTTTGCTGTCTCCATCCCCCCACCACACCCCCACTGCCTACATCTTTTAAAGAATTATTTTCTTCTTAAAAGGAGGCACTCATTCACCATGGCATTTACAAGGAAATTTAGCCTGTGAGAAGCAGATCAACCAAAGTCCCATTATAGGGAAGCTATGATATGCTTTGATTACAAGACTTTACAGGAAGAGATGTCTATAGTTAGAAGCAACTATTTAGCAAGTCCAACTCAAAGACTGAGTGAAAACAGCACAGGAAATTTGAAAAAAGTTCTGGAATTTCTTCAAAATGTCTTTTCAAAATGTCACTTGCTTTTGAATTAACACTTCAAGAAGTGTGTCAAAGAGTACTAGTTTATCCAAATCTTGTTTCTCCTCTCCTTCCTGGGCACACAGAGAAAGGATACGTCCCAGCCTCCTTTGCATCACATATGGTCATGTGACTAAGTGCTAGCCAATGGAATGTGAGTGGAAGTGATGTCTCCCACTTCTAGATTTGACCTATGAAATCTTCCCACTGTGAATCTCAACATGCTTTTGCTTTCTCCATTTGCTACTGGATGATGACTCCCAGGCAACCCTGGAAGCCACAGGTTGAAATGGCAGGGCCTCTGTCAGCCTGGGTCTTTGAATAATTATATGGAGCAGAGACACCCCACTCCAACTCCTCCCCAACCCAGTGCCAATAGACTTTGCTTGAGAGAGAAATAACCTTTTACTCTGTTGAGCCTCTGAAATGCTGGGGTGTTTTTTGTAAAGCAGTTAGCCTACTTTAATACAAGGTGTAAGAATTTAGGCAAATCTGTACCGTGACACCATGCACTGGCTTGTCGTTTATGGAGCCAAAGCCCTGAACATAGTTCTATGAATCTCCTGCAGGTGTTATCTATACCACAATCTCCTACCAAAAAATTGTCTAGAAAGGATTCCTCTGACTCCAGGAGCAGGACTCAGGCTGTCAAGAGTATTCTAGTTCTCCACAAACTATTTAAAAACCAAAGTTTGTCCAGGCACAGTGGCTCACACCTGTAATCCCAGCACTTTGGGAGGCCGAGGTGGGTGGCCTCACTTGAGGCCAGGAGTTTGAGACCAATCTGACCAACAGGTTGAAACCCCATCTCTACTAAAAATACAAAAATTAGCTGGGCATGGCAGCACATGCCTATAGCCCCAGCTACTTGGGAGGCTGAGGCACTAGAATCACTTGAACCCAGGAGGTGGAGGTTGCAGTGAGCCAAGATTACACCACTCCAGCCTGGGCAACAAAGTGAGACTCTGTCTCAAAAAAAATAATAAAATAAAATAAAAGACAACATTTCTCTTAGCCTTTAGGGCATGGTCCTAGCACCACACAAACCATAAAATAAACACTCAGATGACAGGACGATGGATGCAGCAAACCACCACCATGGCACGTGTATACCTATGTAACAAACCTGCGCGATCTGCACGTGTACCCCAGAACTTAAAGTATAATAAATAAATTAAAAATAAATAAATAAACACTCAGAAATTCTAACTCAAAACTCTGGAGAGAACAAAATTAGAAAGAAACCAGTGGCATAGCTGCAAAGAAACATGACATGTAACAGGGACAGAATTCGAACACAAGGCCACCTTCTAGGCCCTGCACTGTGTACATGCCACAGACTGGCAGACTGTCATTAAGGTTTAAGAGAGAAGCCTCTAGGTCTTTAAGATGTTTATCCAAATTATTCCTCCCAGCCTTAAAATCCTTTAGTCATTTTAAATACCTCTCTCTCTCCTTTCTTGGGTTACCTCTCTCTCTTTCCTTTACAATCCATTAAGTAAAATAGCTCCTACCTATGCAATAATTAATCTGATCAGGCACTGCGCATGGCTTTACATACATTATGTTTTATAATCTTCACATTAAGTAGGTACTATTATTATCCCTATTCTGCAGATGAAAAAACTGAGGCACCAAAAAGTTAAGTAGCTTGACCAAGCTCATACAGCTAGTGAGGGGGAAAACCAGAGCTGAAATCTCAGCACTTGGACTCCCTGTCGAATCATCTGCCCTTAACCATTGTACTATACTGTTTCCAGCAGTATAATTCAGCAGATTTTTGCTCATGTAAGAGACCTGTCAGGAGAGTAGTTGATCCTTCAAAAGGGCCAGTAAATAGAATCCAGTTCATTAGCCCTTCATATTTGCATCCTTTTTGTGTTTCATTCTGCCCCTCCTGGGATTTGGGAAGCTCTCAGCATGATGCTGGTGTTCACCCTCGGAGGTACCTCACTTCTCTAAATCTTAGCGGTTCCCTGGCACGGTGAGATCCTGGGGCTGTTGCCACAATCTTCTGGAAAAGAAAAGCTTGAAGAGAAGCTTCTTGGCTCCAGCACGTTCTTAATGCTGAGGAGAAGTGCTGTTCTGTGGGGCCAATCTGTCACTGCATCTATATTTAGCGCCATCTGCCAGGAATATTTCAAACTGCCTATTTTAGTACATGCTGTTTTGTGCAAATGCGACTGCTCCACCACTAGTTCGTGGGAAACCAAGGGCATTAAGTGGATTTTCTGTTTTTTACGTTAAGTGTTGCGAGTTGGCCCTTCAGTCAACCTTCAAATGAGATATGGGAGAGAAGGGAGGTGGCGTTTTCCCAGGGTGTTAGTCCCAGGAGCCCACACATTCAGCTGCTCAAAAGTAACCCAAGGATGGCAGCTGTAGAGGAGGCAGAGGTGGTTCTGGGGGTTCTGGGGAAAGGACAAGGGAATATAAAAGCCCAGGGCTCTTATCCAGCAGCCCCAAGGCAAAGTGATGGCCTTATCCCCTTCAGTATTCTCCACTCCAGCTCTGAGATCATTGTCCAGACTCTTGCAGCCTTAACCAACCCCCAGGAGAGACTTCTTGACCCATCTCCCGTCTACTGAGTGAAAACAGGCTCCCATTTACTGAGGACTTTCCTTGTGCCAGTTTTCAGTGCTTGCTTTGATATGCATGTTTGTTTCAGCCATACAACATCCCCATGGGGGAGGCTCTATTATTAGTTTTACTCACAGATAAGGCAATCAGGTCTTAGAGGGGGTCAGTGACTTGCCCAACGGCACGTTGCTTATAAGTGGTGGAGTCAGAATTGAAACCCAGGTCCACCTAACACCAGGTCTTCTCATCTTAAACACTGTATAGTGACCAACTCTATATATTCTCCCATCCAGTATCCCTGGTTTCTTCCCCAGCTATAGACACTATGTTTTTTGCATATATTTTGATCTCCAACTTATTCTCCAGACTTGATGGTTAACTGCATTTGAGGAGCTCCGACCATAGGTTTGTTATGGTGAGCTGTCCTGCTCACCAACGATGCTGACTTCCCTAAGAAGTCCTCCCAGATTGGTCCCAGCAATAGCCCAGTGATGGAGTGAGGCTTCTAGGTTTGCCCCAACTCTTTATCACCCTGGGATAAAGGTTATAAGAGATGGCCCATGTGTGCTATGGTTTGGGAGGTTTGGAACTGAGTCCTTGGCCTGTCCAGGGACTTAAGAATGTGAGTGGCACAGAAGAGAGACTAGATGTTAGATCTTTTAATAGCCAACTCCATAGCCCATCTGTTTCAGTTATTTATTCCTGCATAACAAGTCACACTTAAACTTAGTGGTTTAAAACAAAAGCAATCATTGTGTTATCATCTCTGGAGTTGGGTTGACTAGCCTCAGCTATGTGGTTCTCACTGGAATGTCCCTGAATTACAGTCAGATAATGCATG
The DNA here is from genome assembly GCA_963573385.1 of Cacajao melanocephalus. Classification (NCBI taxonomy): domain Eukaryota; kingdom Metazoa; phylum Chordata; class Mammalia; order Primates; family Pitheciidae; genus Cacajao; species Cacajao melanocephalus. The sequence continues at coordinate 32,238 of CAUYLG010046864.1, read as the reverse complement.
GGGCTGAAGTCATCTCAAAGACCTTCTTACATACATTAAAATAGGTGCTGGCTGTCAGCTGGGCCTCAGCTTGGCTGTCTGTGGCCTCTTCATATGGCCCTGCCTTCCCTGCAGCATGGGAGCTGCGTTCCCAGAGGGAAAGACCCAAGAAAATGGGGCAAATGCTATAAAGCCTTTTGTGATCTAGCCTTAGAAGTTACATAGTGTCACAGCACAGTCCCACCATCGCACACCAGCAGCACCCATGCAAGAGGGAACACCAATATTTTTCTCAAGTGGAGAGGCATTAACATTAATTTGTAAGAAGGTCATGTGGTATGGGACATAAGACTGTGGCGATCATCTCTGAAAAATGCAATCTGCCATACCGATTACATTGGGCCAGGGGAAGGACTTGGATTTGGTGAAGAAATTCGGGTGGTACAGTAGCTGCCGTTTGAGTAGGAGAGGGCTGGCAAGGCAGCAGAGGACCGAGACTCCATACACTTCCTTCATATTTTCAACAAATGCTTACTAGCTACTTAACATTTGCCAGAAATTGGGCTGTAATAGCAGTGAGCAAGAGACAAGGTGGCTGCCTTCATGTAGGTTACAGTCTGGCAGAGAGACAGCAAACAACCGCTCAAATAAACACAGAAGCTTCGTAAAGAAATATAACAGTTGGATACGGGGAGTGACACTATTAGGGAGAGGGGTGTCTATTTTAGATAAAGCGCTTAGGGAAGACCTTGCTGAAATGGGAACATTTGAGCAGAGACCTGAATGAGGGGAAGGAGGGAGGAAAAGAGGGAGTGAAACAAGCAATCATCTGGAATAAGGGCATTCAGGATGAGGGAAGAGCAGGAACAAGTCTCAGCAGAGGGATAAGCTTGGCATGTTGAAAAAAATGACAAGAATCCCAGTGTGGCCAGTGAGGAAGGACTGAGTGGGAGAAGGGTAGGAAACGACGATGAGAAGTTACGAAAAGTAGTTAATGCTTAACTGGGGGCAAAATCCATTTTAAAATATTGCTTTTGTTGATATTTGTTTTCCTCAGTCTTAGGATGGAAGAACAACTCCTCCTCTTCCAAATGTAAATGACTGTGTTTCCATTTGGGGGCAGAGCTGCCTGAATACAGATTTCAGAAGGCATCTCTGACATACATGTAGAGGCATCTGGCCACCTTGGGGTACCTTCCCACCACGTACCACAGCCAATCTGGTCTTTGCCAGGGCATCTTTCTTTTTAGAGAGTAACTATGACAACAGAGTTGGATGCTGTGAGTCGGCGACAGCTTTCTATTTGCACACAACATGTGACGCTATCAGAACACAGAATTATGAATCAGTGCAATGTCAGCTTTTCTCTTTGTAGTGAACAAGTTGCTGCTCTTTGATTCAATTAATGTTTTATTATTGGTTTTGTTTTTACTATTACTCTTCCATAACAACATGATCAATATGTTCTATGGCATCATTTCCCAGACACGTTTGAGCAGAGCCCCTGTGTCAGTTTTCTATTGCTGTTGCAACAAATTACCACAAACAGAACAGCTAAATTACACAAATGTGTCTTACCATTCTGGACGTCAGAAGTCTGACACAGGTCTCACTAGGCTAAAATCAAGGTATTCATAGGGCTGTGTTCCTTCCTTGAGCCTCAAAGAGAAGGATCAGCTTCCTTTGTCGTTCAGGTTGTTGGGAGAATTCAGTTCCTTGCAGTTAGAGGACTGAGGGCTCCATTCCTTGCTGGCTGTCAGCTGAGGGGCCTCCCCATCTTCTGAAGGCTGCCCACATTCCTTGGCTCATGGCCCCTTCCTCCATCAGCAAAGCTCGCAATAGCGGGCCAAATCCCTCTCACATTTTGAATCTCTCCTCCTTCTTCTGTCTTATCTCCCTCTCACTACAACCAGGAAAGATTTTCAGCTTTTAAGGACTCATGTGTTTAGATTGGGCCCACCTGGATAATCCAGGATAATCTCCCCTTCTCAAGGTCCCTAACCTGAGTCACCTCTGCAAAGTTGCTTTTACCATATAAGTGAACATAGTCATGGGTTCCAGGGATTATACGTGGACTTTGGTGGCTGGTGAATTATTCTGTTTACAGCAACTCTCATTCCCTGACCTCATTAAACTACAGTTTAATGGAATACAGTTTGGGAAGCACTGCCCAAGAGGTATGAATTCTAGATGGGTAAGAAACTAATTATTTAAGGGTAATGACCCAAGCATGGGTGAGCATAGGGCCAGGTGGAGGATGGGTTCCTCCATGTGGTTCGGGAGTGGGGTGCAGGGAATAAGGATAAAGCATGGTGGATTTCAGTGACAGATTTCACCTTCTTGCCAAGCCACAAGTATAAATCAGGTAGATTTTCTAATTCAGCTGGTCTGTCAAGAACTTCTTCCTGTAGTGTCTGAAGGGAAAGGGAGGGACAGCTATGGCACTAGGTGATTTTCACCCCATTAAACTACAGTTTAATGGAATATAGAGTGGAAACACTGCCTGAGAGGTGTCAATACTAGACAGGTAAGAAACTGATTCTTTAGGGTTAATGATCCAAGCATGGGTGAGCACAGGGCCAGGTGGAGGATGGATTCCTCCATGTGGTTTGGGAGTGGGGTGTTGAGGGCCCTCCCCAACTTCTGAAGGCTGCCCGCATTCCTTGGCTCATGGCCCCTTCCTCCATCAGCAAAACTAGCAATAGTGGGTCAAATCCTCTCATATAAGGGTCATGCTAACTTGTGAAGGCAAACCTTGCACTTGAGCCTTGGTGTGGTGGGTTCATTTGGTGTCCCACTCAGATCCCCTTTATCAGGCTGGTGTGCTTATCCTACAGGGGTGGTAAGCTGACAGCTTACAGGTTCTCCCTTCTCTAGAAATTACCCTTAAAGCTCTCAGGAGCTGCATCAGCTAGGAAGTTATCCCTCCAGTCACCCCCTCACCTCCAATATACACACATACATATACACTCCACAGAAAGTCTGGGACATCATTTATGCTCCAAAGTCCTCTGGAGATCACATCTGGACTTCTTTTCTGAGAACACGTTCTTGTTTCACTCTTTCCCCCTTCACTTTCCTGCTTCACTTCCTTTGTTACAAGTTTTTCTTGAATAAATCAATACATCTCGTGTCCTCAAAACCCTGCCACAGGTTCTGCTTCCAAAGAACCAACCTAAGTTGCCACAGCTCCCTAATTCCAAAGACCTTGCTTTTTGTAGCTACCTAACCTAGAATCAGACAAGCACTAAGAAAAAGGCTGGAGAAAATGTCCCTGACACACCTGGGTCACACCTGCTGTCTTCTAGGTATGTGGTTGAATAAATAAAAAGAAGTTTGTTTATTTGCAAAAGTTGGGTGGGAATTTGGTGTATGATTCTAAAGACTTAGGTTTGTGAAAAAGAACAGGAAGTGAGAGTTGAGAGTTAAAGTTTAATACAATGGTCCATCCCATTGTAAGTCCTTGGGGACAGGGGCCATGTCCATGTTGTTCTCTACTGCATCCCTATGCTTAGTGCAATAGCTGGCACGTGGCATATCTGCGGCTTGTAGAATAAGTAGGTGAAAAAAGTAGAGAAAAGCAACAGGAGGTCAGGTTTCTGTGAGTCAGGAAGTTCATCTGGGAGAAAGCTGGGGACTGTTCTCAATAGTCAAAAGCATGCTGCTTTGCACCCTTCCAAGATCTTCTGTGATAGCCTCGCTTCTGGAATGTTCCCAGGAATCTGCTCACGCAGGCCCTCCTCTGGAAAATGCAGCATTTCTAACAAGTCTTCCTCCTACAGGAGGGGAGAATCCAGCAGTCTTGTCCTAAAACAAGAACACAGCCTGCCTGTTAGAGCTCTAGTGTACCCCTATATTAGACTTACATTATTTTTATGTATTAGTATGTTATTTAAATTTGTACAATATAAAACCAGGTATTAGCTCATTTTACTTTAGTGTTTATATACAACTAACATATTTATGTTTTAAATACCAAAAAGCTGCAAAACCAGTAAAATTGTAGTTAATAACATTCATGAAGAGTGACCTAATATTGTTTTGGTAAAATGAAATCTCTGTTCACATACAGTGACTCTCCAAGCCCATAAGCTTTTGACATCAGTCAGTCCGTTTTACCATGTGCCTGATGCAAACATTTTCTCTGATCTCTATTTCTCTCTATTCAAACAACTTCTAAACCTTCCTTTGTATAAAATGGACCCTGCTGTGCAAACACATTTTTGTGTTAAGTCCACATTTCTTCATTCCTCACTAGCTTTGAAAATAAATAGTTTACTTAGTATTAATTTATTACACATTGTGATACACATGTTAATATATAGAGGCTGAAATCATGCAGTACCTGGCTTATAAATTGGACATTCAGATAACTTAGAATGTGTCAACTTGTAAGTACATACATATTATATTTATATGTATGTATATACAGTTGACCCTTGAATAACTTGGAGGTTACAGACACCAACCCACATGCAGTAGAAAATCCACCTATAACTTCTGATTCCCCTACATCTTAACTACTAATAGCCTACTGTTGACCAAAAGCCTTACTGATAACATAAACGGCTGATAAACACATATTTTGTATGCTGTATATATTATATACTGTATTCTTACAATAAAGTAAGCTACAGAAAAGAAGATATTTATAAGAAAATCATAAAGAAGAGAAAATGTATTTACTATACATTAAGTGGAAGTGGATCAACGTAAAGGTTTTCATCCTGTCATCTAACTGAGCAGGCTGAGGAAGAAGAGGAAAGGAGCGTTTGGTCTTGCTGTTTCAGGGGTGGTAGACGCAGAAAGAAACAGACATCTAAATAAACCTGCATAGTTCAAATTTGTGTTGTTCAAGGGTCAACTGTATATGCATCTATGTAAATGAGATAATCATCAGAATCTAGTTTTAAAATGAAAAATTAGAAAACTCATGGACCCTTGAGGAACACTGCTTTAGGCATACCCTGGTCTAGAATGCCACCTGTCTGTACACTTGTCCCTCAGTATCTGAGGGGGATCAGCTCCAGGACCCCCACAGATGCCAGATTCCACAGATGCTCAAGTTCCTTATATGGTATTTGCATGTAACCCACATATATCTTCCAGTATACTTCCAATAATCTCTAGATTACTTATAATCCCTAATACAAAGTGAATGCTACGTCAGTAGTTGTTACATTGCATTATTTTGAGTTGTACTGGCTGAATCCACATGTGGAAAAATCCAAGACTGGCTGAATCTACACATGTGAAAACAGCACATGTGAAGGCTGACCGTATGCAGCTTTATTTCTCCTTCTGCCATGCCCATCCACTGAGTCATGTGCAGCAAAAATTAAAATTAATTCTCTTTACCTCTCCACTTGCATATTCTACCATTATACATATTTGTTCATCTACTTTAGAACAACCAATCAATAACATTTATTGCATGCCTATCATACCTACCTCTTGACTTCACAAGAGCTCTGCAAAATAGTATTACTAATGTTAATATGATTATTATGATTTCCATTTTAAAAATGAGAAATCTGGAGACGAGTGTGTTTAGGGGACTTGCCCAAGAGTGCTCATGTTGAAGGCTGGGCTTGGACTCTATTCTGTCTGATCTCAGATCCCATATTTGAGCCCTCTGGTATAGCCCCAAGGTACTGAAAGGCGGATGGCAATAGTGGGTGCTCAATAAACATTTTTTGAATGAATACGAGAACAATGAACTGGTCCGCCTGCACTCCCAGCCCGTTGGAACTATTTCCTCTCTAGGCATGTAAGGCCCAGAGGTGTAGAAACTAAGGTTTGACGCACCCTGGAATCCCACAGCATGCCTGGCACATAGTAGGTACTCAAATGTGTGTTAATTTGGATTAACTTGAACTCCTCCCAAGGCCCCACTTGGAAACTTTTTTGAAGGCTAATTTAGAATGAGGAAAGAGACCTTGAGGAAGAGAATGTGCTGGTGATAGCAGAAGGCCCCCGGCTGTCCTTGGTAACTGAAATGGGAAGCATTGGCCACCTCCTCCTGAGACTGGGCTTCAAGCCTTGCTTGGTAATGCAGGCAAAAGCATGTGAGTCAGACAGCAGCAAAGCCACAGAATGGCATGTCAAGTTCAGAGTCATCGAAGCAAGTAGTGTAAGTGACAAAATTTAAAAGACAGAGACCTCTTTAGAAGAAGCTAGGGTACCCAGAAGTGACAGCATGGAAAGCTGGGTTTAGGTGGAAATGACGAGTCTCTGCCCTACCCCTGGCAGGAGGTCCTCGGTGAGTAGCTTATAAAATGCCCTTTTAAGTCCCAGAAGGAGCCCTCTGCTGGATCAGCCAAGGCTGGGAAGGTCCTCGTGATCATGATTGAGATTCTCACAGACTTCCTGCCAAGGCTGCTCCTCAGGTCAGACAAAATGTACTGGGGGTTCTGCGGGTCATTTGTGTTTACATTTTTTCCTTCTTTACTGCTCTCAATTTTCACTCTTCCAAAATTACCAAGCCCCTGGTCTAGCCTAGTTCAGCAGAAACATTTCTGTGCTCCCAGACTGTTTAGAGCTTCCTCTCCAGCCAGCAAAAAGCCCAGCCCATTATTGGTGCACAAAGGCACTGAGCAGCCGAAGCTTGGCTTGCCCTGTGTGAAGGGACTGTGCCTCACTGCCCTTCTGAAGGACGCCCAAATGCCCATGTCTATTCCATCCCCACATGCCAGCAAAATTACAAGGTGTTTTCAGTGACTGGGCACCTTTCAAAAGTGGGAGCGTCTTTCCATACATCACCTGAGATGGGGTCAAGGAAGAAAAGGTTAGTGTATAACCCATCAGGGACAGACACTGCTGCCTAGTGGATATCAGCTTGTAGCAATTCCGTGAGCACTTTGCAGATCAGGAAACTGAGGTTCTCCTGAGACACAGGTAGGGAGTTGAAAATCAAGAGGTCAATTCCTCAAGGTCCCAGCTTCCTGGTCCTTTTGACTCAAACACACTGCAAGGGCCTCTCTCTCCCTGACCTCAACTCTCAGAAGGGAACTTGTTCTCCCCTAACTCCTCCTCCCTCAACCACTGATTCAGGAAGAAACTAATACACTCGTTCCTCAGCTCTTCTCAGATATGCTTCAGTTGAAAAAAAGTGTTCATTCATTCCAGATTTTCCAAGACACTTCCAATTTCATGCAATGTTGTAATTGTAATAAATTCATTTACTTCATTTATGACTAAGTACAATTTCATTTTATATCATTTTAAGATACTTCATGTACACAAATTCAGAAACTGAAAAAATATGTTTTGTTAAATGCCATGCCCTGATTTTTGAATGGGAAAATGTGTTCCTTCTCTGCTGTGCATGCACAGAGCATAATGTGATCACAGGAAACTCTTCACCTTAGTTCTTCTTTTGTCTGGCTTTTTTTTTTTTTTTTTGAGGGAAGTTCTCTGTTCCAGGCACAAGGAGAACTGTTGTATGTCCCTCATTGCAAGCACAGCCCCAGAATCTTCTAGTCCTTTCTCCAAACAGATTTTTCACCATGTGATCTCAGCTGCCCTGCTGGAAAAAGTCAAGATATATTTCTTAGTCTTGTAGCAACAGCTGCTCCCACCCCAAGGATTCCCCTCCTCAAATCCCTGAGTGAAGAATGAAGCTGGTTTCTATGTTTTGGGCACCAAAAAAAAAGTCCTGCCCCTCCTCAGGGTCCCCCCACTTTGGACTGCCACCCCCCTCCCCTTTTTGGATAGCCCACTCTTTCCAAACGGCTGAGTCATTTCCTCTCCGGGGCTTTCTCATTAAAACCTTCCTGTTTGCTTTTAGTTCTGGAGCCCCTCTCTGAGTTACCGTTTCCTTCCCCATCCCCACTGAGCTGTAATTAATAACCCAGCACCGCCCTGCAATCTCTCCTATTGCCGCGTTCTTTCCCACCCGTATGTCGGCTGGAATCTCTACGTTTCGTACACGTTTGTACAAAGGAATGGAGGATACCACTCCTCTCCGGCAAGGTATTGCTTGAAAGATAAATTGGGAAGATGAGTGTATAGAAACAGGCACCAGAGAAAAAGACCTGCCCACCAGCAGCTTGTCCCAGAGCTGCCGGGCACAGCAAGTGGAGCGGTAGGGATACAGGCTCTAATTAACGCGCGCGGAGCTGCTGCCCTGAGCCGCGCTGCTGGTCTCCTTGAAACCCCGGTTGAGAGGGTTGCGTGCACAGCTGAGACCTGCCGACCCCGGAAACCGTTTGCTGCACCACGGCAGGACTCCACGGGACAGAAAGCCAGAAGACATGGGGGCTCTTAGGTTCAGTGATGGGGTAAAGAGGACTGTCACGGTCCACATGGCACCTTCATTCTTCTATTGGGCTTTTTTCCTTTTTTTTTTTTTTGGCGGGAACGGGGAGCAATTTCTCTGTTCCAGGCACACACAGAACTGTTGTATCTTTCTCACTGCAGGCACAACTACAGAATATTACAGCCCCTTCTCTAAATAGATTCTTGATCAAATGAAACATCCTGGACTGAATTGAGGACGGTGCCATTTTTTGCCCAGTGGGTATTTGGTAAATGTTATTGGAAGCAAGTCAAACTGAAGTTCAAAAAGTACATGATTTGCATTTGTCGAAGCGCAAAAAAAGGTACATGATAATAGAGATGCACTGCTCGTCCACTGACTCAACACCTTGCATTATCTATTCACATTATCCCATTGCCTGTCACTGTGACAAGCCCCTGGGAGATATTTTGGGGGTGATGGGTCATTGGCTATCCCTTAAATTCCATCATGTTGGCAGCCCCCTTCCCCAATAACGCATGAGGTTCACATGATCTCAGAACTGCCAGTATGGCTCTATAGTAATCCCCAAAGCAGCACACTGCCACTTGGAAAAGTTGCTTTCAAAGTCTACTTATAATTGCTAATCATCACTGTAGTCTGGCGACTTCCATGGAAGGCGTGACTGGCACGTTCTGGTGCTGGCCCCTTGCCCTCTGATTCACAGGACACCTGTCTCAGTCCTTCGCAAGCCTCATCCTGTTTCCTCTCCTCTCCACCTCACTTCCTCCTCTGCACAAGCCTGGATCCTGCGGCATTAGCGGTCCTTCCTCCTCCTCCCAGATTTCCAATCTCTCCATTCCCTGGGACTTTCTGCAAATTGCTCAGCTCTTCTCCATTTCCAAATAACTCGTTCCTCCTCCTGCTTCCTAGGGTCCTACTTTTCATTTCCCCCAGGGGGTACCACTCACAGCATACCCCAGTAGGGATCCAGGGGTTTTCATTCACAAAGAATACAACCTGAATGGCTACGGCTCTCCTTGTGCAAAAATGGGCACCCCTGCCCCCTCCACAACAGCCTATGTCTCTCCTTCCCTCTGTTACCAACTTATTTCAAGAGCGGCCTCTAGTGCCTCACCCATCCCTGGGCAAAATCTCCCTGCATTTCCCACTATGAGGTCAGAGGCCTAGTGTTAACCCTCATCCTGCGGGGCCTGCCTGCAGCGTTTGGAACCTGACCATTCCTGTTCCTGGGAGCACTCTCCTCCTCTGGCTTTCCTGCTCCTTCTGCTCCCTTCCTCCGTCTCTGACCAACTCTCCTTCCATTCTTCTCTCTGAAATCTTGATGTTGCTAAAAGCTGTTTCCTCAGCCACCTTCTTGTTTTTCACATGCTATTCCCTGGGCAATGTCATTTATTCCCCTGGATTTGGTTAAACTTACACACTTACGCTGATAACCTTTCTCCGTACTAAATTAAAAACCTCTCCTAATTACAAAGCAGCCCATGTATAGATAAACATAAATAAGAAAATAAAAATACACTATTTCCACCATCCAAAGCTTACCATTGTTAATATCCTATCATATATCCTTCCAAAATTTTTAGGCATACATATATATATAGACCTTTTTTTACAAAATGAGAAAAATACCGTTTTATGAATTGTTACATACTATTTTTATAAAACTTTCCATGTCAATATATGTCACCATATTTTACCTAATATCCAGTCTACATCTGATGATCTAAATTGTCCTCAAAATGCCTTTTGTAGTTCATTTGTCCAATCAGGAACCAATTCAGGCCTACACATTGCATAGATACTTCTTCATTTCTTATGCCTTTTCCAAGCATAAACATGACATTAGGCTTGTTAAATGAATTTGGCTAGTTAGCCTGAGGAGCAACCCATTTTCTGGATTTGACGAATTGCTTCCTTGTGGATTCATTTAGCTTGTTTATCTGATTTTCTTGTTTCTTGTAAACTGAAAGTAAAATGTGTCCAGGCGTGGTGGCTCATGCCTGTAATCCCAGCACTTTGGGAGGCTGAGACAGGAGGATCACTTGAGCCCAGGGGATCGAGACCAGCCTGGTCAATATAGTGAGACATCATCTCTTAAACAACAAAACAAAAGAGAAAGTAAAATGCAAAAGCATGGTGGATTCAATGTAAACCTTGTTAGTTAGATTACGTCATAGGAGACATGTACTTCTTATTGTATTTTGCGATGATATATATATTTTCTGGTTCGCCCACCATTAGAGATTCTAGTACTGACCAGTAATTAAGGCAAACAACCATCTTCTTCTTCTATGGGGGCGTTATGTTCTCCCTCTTGTGACTGTAAGGTAATCTGTGTGGTGTTTTTTGGGCAATGCACAAACGTCCAGTTCCTCCTCCATAATATGCTAATGCTTTTAATACCAATTTAGACTCGTTGCTGAAGTCAATACTTTTATTAAGGCATTTGTAACCACTCAGTGGGTTCATTTTGCTCGATGCCCAGATAGAGCCAATTTACCAAGTATAGGGGAATTGCAATCGAAAAAGAGGTTTAATAAACTTCAAGCTCACTAAATGGAAGACTGGAGTTTTGTTATTACTCAAATCAGCCCTCCCAAAAATTCAGAGGCTAGAGGTTTTTAAAGATAGTTTGGTGAACAGGGGGCTAGAGAATAGGGAATGCTGGTTGGTTGGGTTGAGGGTGAAATTATAGAGGGTCAAATCTGTCTTCTTGCACTGAGTTGATTCCTGGGTAGGAGCCACAAGACCAGATGACTCAGTTTGCCAATCTGGGTGGTATCAGCTTATCCATCAGAATTCAAAGTCTGAAAAATATCTCAAGCACCAATCTTGGTTCTAAAATAGTAATGTTATCTACAGGAGCAACTGGGGAAGTTAGGAATCTTGTGGCCTCTGGCTGCATGACTTCTAAACCATAATTTCTAATCATGTGGCTAATTTGTTAGTCCCACAAAGGCAGTCTTGTCCCCAGGCAAGAATGAGGTTTGTTTTGGGAAAGGGCTGTTGTCATCGTTGTCTTAAACTATAAACCAAATGCCTCACAGAGTTGGTTTGGCCTATGCCCAGGAACGAACAAGGGCAGCTTGAAGGTTAAAGGCAAGATGAAGTTGGTTAGTTAGATCTCTTTCACTGCCATCATTTTCTCAGTGTTAGAATTTTTCCCAAGGCGGTTTCAGTTTAGAGCAATTATCAGCCAGAGTTCCTGGTTTAAGAATATTTTTATAAAAGAGCTATTTACTCAGGTGTGAGCAGGGCTAAGGCAACCGTCAAGGGATCCTGAAGGTCCCAGCAGCTAGTGTCAGTGATCAGCTATCACCAGTCCTCATCTGGGGAGGCAAGAGAAAGGAATGGTCCTCCTGGTGCCTAGGGCTAGCTACAACCCTGGGACAGGAGCTGTGGTTGGTAACAGAGGAATGCAGTTATAACCCAAACCATGGCACTTTAATGAAGTAAAACTTTTCTGATGACTGTTTTCTGTTTCTTGCCGGAAAAGCAATTGCAGGACAGGGGAGATTAGACATTAGGTATTGGAGATAACGAGAATATGCTCTTTTAATGTCTGTCTGTGGACCCGGTTTACTGTTTGCATTTGTAGTCATGGGAAAGAACAGGGGAAACAAGGTGGACACCACTCTCAGGTAAAATTGGCCCCTGGTTGCCAAAGCACAGGTGGGGGTGGTGTGATGTGATGACTCTTGCAACGGATAATTTGTATTAGTTAACAGCTCTGCGTCAAAGCTGTTTTGTCTCCAGGCAAGAAGTAATGAAAAAAACAATATTAGTTCCAAGGAAACATATTCTCACCCATGAATAATTATTTGCTTTGACTCTAGAACACCTTTCATTTAAAGGTGTAAAGCCTCAGAGAGGGGGAAGTGAATAATCGCTAACTAACCTTTTACCACCATGGGACAGGACCTGCTCCTGGTGCTAAGTATTATGAAACTTCAAAGGGAGTGATTGTCAGGTGCCCATAGTTCAGCTTATTTTCCTCAGCATGGGAATAAAACACTTCTGCTTCTCACTCACTACAGGTGAAAAACATAGAACTGATAACGTGTATGTATAATTCTACTAAGCCTTGGAGCCAGAAAACACACTGGTTTCCTCTGTCTCTGGGGAAGAGTGTCTTATTACATTTTCTTCTAGTTGACAAGCAATTTGGGAGTGTCCCTCAATTACATGGGATGCCTATAGTATGGGACTGAGAAGAAGATTAGATTGAAGGCTGCTCTATTACTTACTAACCGGGTGGTCTTAAGTATGTTATTTAATCTTCTCAAACCACTGTAAACAGTGATCACCTTCATTCCCCTGGTTATAGGAGAACCAGCTTTGACGAGACAAAGTGGATAAGAATGGGTTCTGGAATTAGAGTTCAAAGTCTAGATTATGCTTCTTACTGATTGAGTGAAATGGAGCAAAGTCATCCAACCTCTAACTAAGCCTCAGTTTCTCCATCTGTAAAATAAAGTAATAGAAATAGAAACAAAACAGAAACACAAGATAGAAACAATGTTACATTATTTAAAGATTACTTGCTAAAAAGCATTTAACACAGTGCTGGCAATAAATAAGCACTCAACACTTTGCTATTATTTTCAGCTGCCCTGTGGTAGACAGAATTCTAAAACAGACCCTATATTCCCATTTGTGGTGCACATGCCCTGTATAGTTCTATTCAGTGTGAACAGAACCTATGAATATAATGACATACTGCTCTTGTGAGGACAATTATCTTTGGTGAACTTGACTTTTCATGTGAGTCTTTTAAAAGCAGAGAGCTTTCTCCACTTGGTATAGGGGAGAGGAAGTCAGAGAGGTGCACTCCCGCTGGCCTGGAGAAAAGCGAACATCGTGCTTTGGCAGCCTGTGGGGACCATGTGGCATGGAATGTCAGTGGTCTCTGCAAGCTGAGCACAGTCCGCAGCGGGCAGCTAGCAGGCAAAGGGGAACTCTTTCCTACAACCCCGGTTAATTGAATTTTGCCAGTAACCTGAATGAGCTTGGTAGAGGACCTCCAGTCTCAGATAAGAACTACAGCACAGCTGATGTGACTGCAGCCTTGTGAGACCCTGAGCAGAGGAGTCAGCTAACCTGTGCTCAGACTCCTGATCCATGGAACTGGAAGGTAATAAATGTCTTGTTTTAATTCACTGTTGGTGGTAATTTGTTCGAAGCAGTAGAAGACTAATACACTACCCAGAGTTAATCAACACTGTTTCTGTGGCTCTTGCTGTGTCCATTTCTGTTCCTAATTGCTATTGTCTAATGCAATGCTTGGTTGCATAAATCATGACAGTGCAAGAATGACAAGAGGTGCTGTTCTCTAACACAACCCCTTTAGATTGTCAATATTCTCTCTGACTGTCTTCTCCTGCTAATGGGCTGATGATGGTTATGGGGGAGGAGTGGTTTATAGACCTTTGTGGCTTCAGAAAGGAATAAAAATATCATTGGAGCTGAATCTTTCCTGGAAGATGCAACCCATTATGCAAAAGCCCTTTCTTCATAGTTGTTTTCTGTTTGACATTACAAATCTCTCAACTACAAAGGGCTTATCTGAACCTGAGGCTAAACTTAGCCAAAGGATCTGTTGCATAGCTTTAGGTCTTCACTGAGTTTGCAGTATAGTGGAAAAAGGAGACATCAAACAAGTAATTGCACAAACCCAAAATTATCAACTGCATTGTGTGACCTAAACAGAAAGCAGAGGCTAACAGAGAAACTTGAGCCTGTGGATTCAGGGAAGACTTTCCCGTATAAGCATGGACGGATGAGTAGGAGTTGACTAGGCCGAGGGATGGACAAGAGTGCTCCTCCCAGAAAGAGGGGATGGCTCCTGAAAAGGCCCTGAGGCAGGAAGAGGCATGACTATTTTAGGAAACCTGAAGACTGGAGAATGAGCTAAGAGAGCCGAGGAGAAGAGCCTGTGGGGCCTTGCTGAGGATTTTGGTCTGTCAGGTTTGCCCTTTCAAAAATTCATCCGAGTTGCAATGGAGAAAAAGAAATTGTAGGGAGCAAGGACTGATGCAGAAACACTAGTTAGGAGGTAATTCCAACTGTGCAGACAGGAGCTCACAGTGGCTATGACTAGGATCATGGTGGTGGACACGGAGAGAAGTTATATAGATCAAACAGATATAATCTGTTTTATTTTTAACTTTACCAATTTTTTAAAAATATTGAAAACATTTTCTCATCACTTCTACCGTTCGGTGGAGAATTTGCATTCATTCACATATTTATTTAACAAATAGGTACTGTGTGTCTTTTATGTGCCAGATACCATTTTGGTCATAAGAATATAGCCTTGAATAAAATAGTCCAAAAATCTCTGCTCCCAAGGAGTTTACATGGGAGTTAGACAACAAACAAGGAAAATAAAGTATGTGCACATATTTTATTTTATATATACATATATAATATATATATATAGGAAGTGTTCAAAGAAGGTTGCATTATATGTTATGTTCCAATAAGATCTCACTAAGATGATGACATTTGAGAAAAGATTTAAAGTCAATTAGGGATCAAGGAATGCAGCTATTGGAGGTAAGAGGATTGAGAGGAAGTATGCTAGTCAGAAGGAACAGGCAGTGCAAAAACTCTTAGGTGGAAAGGTGACTGGTGTATTCCAGAAGGCTAGAGCATAATGGGCAAGAGGAATGCATCAGTCATCAATTTCACGATAATGCTGAGTAACAAGCAACCTCAAAACCTCAGTGGCATACTATAATAAACATTTAAGTTTTCCCCTGAGTCTCAAGATCAGCTGGATGGTTTTGCTCATCTGAGCTGATCTTGGTGGGGCTTATTCATGCCTTCACAGTCAGCTGCAAGCCAGCACAGCTTTGCTGATCTTATCCGAGCTCTCTTACATATCTGAGACTTTTGACAAGATGACTGGGTTGATTTAGGTCTGCTTCCATGTCTCTGTTTCTCATCCTCCAGCAGCAAAAGAGAGTCAGAGAGAGAAAAGGAGGGAGAGAGGCCAGAGAGATAGAGGACAGACATAAGACCTCTTATGGCCTAAGTTCAGATGGAAACTGCCATTTCTGCCACATTCTATTGGCCAAAGCAATTGATAAGACAAGCTTAGTTTCAAGGGATGGAGAAATAAACTCCATTTCATGGGAAGAGCTTCAGAGTCACATTGCAAAACGTGTGAACATAGTGAAGGGTGGAGAATTAGGACCAGATTTGCCATCAGTCTATCATGTTGAGTTAGTAGGAGACACAGTCAGAGAGATAATGGGATCTAGATAGTGTGGGGCCTTGCAGAGTAAGACCTTTGGCTTTTACTCTAAAGACAGGAAGCCACTGGAGAGTTTCCAGGAGAGGAGCAGCACAATCCAACTTCTATTTTAATGAAATCACCCTGGCTGTCAGATTAAGAATAGACTGAAGTAGGGTAGGAGACCAGTGAGAAAGATATTCCAGTGATCTAGGCAAGAAATAAGGGTGGGTGGGCAGGCCAGGAAAAATAGTTAATAGATGTGCTGAGAAGTAGTCAGATTCTGGAAATATTTTGACGGGAGAGTTGTCAGGATTTGCTTACAGTGCAAATGTGGGATATTAGAGTAAAAGAGGAGAAACTGATGACTTCAAAGTGTTTGGCCAGAGCAACTAGAAAAGCTGTGTTGCAATGTACTGATATGAGTAAAGCTATGGGAGGAGGAGGCTTCAGGGGGAATATTCTTGAAAAATCCCCAACTACTTGCCAGTTTTTTAGTATCTTTGAATGCTGTCAACTTGACAGGAAGATATGACTAAAGTCAGAGCAGCCAGGGACTCTCCCACAGTCGTTTCTACCAGCGTAGACTTGGGTTCTCACAGATCCAGAGATAACCTCTGCTGTAACATACTGCACAGCCTGCTTCATGTGTACAGCCAGCATCCCTGTCATTAGCTGTGACATCAGCTCCGACTGGTTGCAGCACCCACTCTTGTTTCATCATCCATTCTGATTGGTCAAAACCTTTTTTTTTTTTTTAATTCTTACCTTTTTAAAACAAATTCTTTAGTATACTTTAAGTTCTAGGGTACATGTGCCGATCGTGCAGGTTTGTTACATAGTTATAACCTTATTTAATTATTGTTCTCCGTGGCAGAGCCAAGAGAAACACAATGTGAATGGAGATGACCCTCTTCCTAAAAGGCAAAAACCATGTTTTATGCAACTTTGCACTTGTAGATGAGAGTGAATAAGTCTACTTAGATTCTCTCCATTCATAGCAAATCATCTCAAGTTGCGTGCTCTACTGAGGACTGATGTACCATTTTTTTTACTCTGAAGAAAAGGCGCATTGGAAGATAAAAATGATTCTAGGCATGATTATTATAATTCACCAAATATTCTGTGCAGACTTACAAAGAACTCTATTTGGATAGGTAAGGTTAAAGTAATCATTGAAAAGGAGGAATTATTGAAAAGGAGAAATTCTGACTCCTTAAATTCTCATCTTGGCTCACGGAGGAGGGGATTGACACCAAAATTTCAGTCCTATCTTAACATGAAAGGAAGTGCAGGGAAGGAGGCTCTGTTACAGTAGGTAGCTAGTCAGACATAAGCAGGGCAAGAGAGGGCTCCCCTTGCCCCACCAGGAATGTCAGGTGACCATCACGTGACAGTCAGGTGGTTGTTACAATATTTCTCTAAGTATAACATTAATAATTGGTTGTAGCCAGCCCAGGGAAAGGCAGTCTCCCAATAGATAGAAAACACATGAAAGTGGTGATCAGCAGCTTCCTGAGAAGATCTCAGGAGTTGGACAAGTGGGTTCTAGTATGCACACTAAGGCAAAATGGTGCAGTTTAACTGGCATATGACCCTCTAAGGATATGCAGCTGGTAAAGAAAGAACGCCTCAAGTGAGCATGTGTACAGCTCTAGTAAACACACTGTGCATGCTCGCCTCCCAAATGCTAGCAGCTATTGCACATATGGACAGCCCGCCCCAAGGGAGGAATCGGGAAGAAGGGACGCAAGACCCTGGAGGCATGCCAGCATATAAAACCCTAAGTCAAAAGGTCAAACTGCGCACTAGATCTCTGAAGTCACCCCCTTGGGCCTCTTCCAAGTGTACTTTACTTCCTCTTGTTCCTGCTCTAAAGCTTTTTAATAAACCTTCACTCCTGCTTTAAAACTTGCCTCAGTGTCTCCCTCTGCCTTATGCCCCTCTGGAATTCTTTCTTCTGGGGAAGTAAGAATTCCTCAAGAAGTAAGGTTGCTGCAGATCCGTATGCTTTTGTCTGCTGTCCCTCAGACAAAAATGGCAACTCTGGCTGGGTGCAGTGACTTATGCCCATAATCCCAGCCCTTTGGGAGGCTGAGGCGGGCAAATCAATTGAGCTCAGGAGTTTGAGACCAGCCTGGGCAACATGGTGAAACCCCTGTCTCTACCAAAAAATACAAAAATTAGCTGGACATGGCGGTGCGTGCCTGGAGTACTGGCTTCTAGGTGGTAGGTGAGAGGATTGCATGAGCCCAGGAGGGCAAGGCTGCAGTGAGCTGAGATCTCACCACTGCACTCCAGCCTGGGGGACAGAGTGAGACTTTGCCTCAAAAAAACAAATGGCAAGTCTCATTGGCAAATGTGTAATATTTATGAGGACATGCTTTAATCAATGGGCAGGAATTGATGCTGCAGAGTGAAACCAGCCCAATGCATTCCTGTCACCGGGAGCATGCTGTCAAGGTGTGGGCCTCCATTCTGTCTCATCGTGGTTCATTTATGAAGCAGCTTTGGTACTTGTAACTGGCTAGCAAGGAAACTTGGGTGGACTCTGCATACCTAACTCTTCTTTCAAAGACACGAGGTAAGCAATTCCCAAAGTCTAGTTTTGATGAAGAGTAGGAGGCCTCATTTGACCTCAGCCATGCTCTCCTGCATTCAGAATCACTTGGCCAGTGCCCCATCTAGCTCCCATTGTGTGAGCTCCCCATCAGTCAGAGATGACAGGGATGAGTCATCTCTGAAGAACCTGAAGCCCTAACATCAGCATCAAGCCCGACTGAGATATTTAAAGAACTAGGATTTTCTCTCATGTTAATCCTCAGCATAATCTCCCTTCTCCTCTTTTTTTCTGCTTCTAGAACAATTATTCTTTATCCCTCTATTTCCTTTTCTGAGGCATATTTAGTAGAATGTGAAATTGCATATTTATTATTGATGGCTTTTTTGGTTTCAAGTAACAGAAACACACTTGAACTCTCCAGGAGCAAAGCGATAGCATTTACTTTAAGGAAATAGGCCTGTCTCAAAACTTAAGGGGAAATAGATAGCTGAACTTCAGAAATAAATCAGAACCTCCAGCATAGTCAGGACCCGCCTCCCATCTCTAGGGTAGGTGACCACACACTCCAGTTTGGGCAGGCCTGTCCTTGTTTACATCTGTCGCCCTACCCCTCTCACGTTTTTGTCAGTCTTGGTCCATCAGGGGGCAGAAGCCACAGTGACTTAAACAGAGAAAGTTTAATATAAAAATTTTTTAAGTTATGATAAAAGCAATTATAAGGTAACTCTATGTGGTACCGTAAGGTTGAGTACCCAAGAAGGGATGAACATAAAACAGGATAAGTCCTTCCCCAGGGCTCAGATTGCAGAAAGGTTTGCTGATTTGCCCAGGCCAGAGCTGGTCTGCAGCCACTGGGCAAGCAGGAAGTAACCGTCCACGGCACAGGTAGGGCATTACGAAACTGCAGCCAATGGCTTGGCAGGTGGGCGTACAGAGGAAGTAGGGGCACCGTTGCAGACAGGAGGTCTGGAGCCTGGAGTGTCTGTGGTGAAAAGGCCATGGGAAAGTGGGCATTAGGCCAGGGCAGGGCTGCAAGGACACCAAGGAATCATGAGTTCTGGGCCTGTGGCTGGAATCAGAACACCACTGATGTTCCCACACCCACACTGCTGCCTGACGGTGCATCCACCACAAACAGCAGGCAGGCTCCTTTCTTGTGTAATGTCCTGTCGGTGCCCTCTACTGAGAAAGCTTCACATAGTGCTCTCCGTCAAGAAGAAATGCTCCATGGAATTCCATTCTTTATTGCAAAGCAGGTATTGAAGGGTGAACTTGAATCTGAAAGTCAATAAATTATTAACACAACTCTCAACAGTAACCTGGTAAGAATGATTAATTCCTAGAATAGTGAAATCCGTAAGGAAAGGACGTGGAATAATAGTTTGCCAGGGACTGTGGGGCTGTGGGAAGGGTGTTACCTGTTAATGTTTTAGTAATGGTGTTTGGGAACATGAAGACATTTTGGAGATAGATTGTGGTCATGGTTGCACAAAAATGTGAATATAATGCCATTGAATTGCATGCTCAAAAACGGTTAAATGGTAAATTTTATATTAGGTGTATTTTACCACAATTTTAAAAATCATGAATTCCTGGTCACCCTATTCATCTCTCATCTCTGCTCTTCTCTGAACATCTACTTTCTTCTTCATTTCCGTTTCTCAGACCACACACTAAAAAATATAGCCACCAACAGCTCCTGGGGCTACCTCTCCTTTACTTAAGAAACCAGCCAGACTGAGTGCTGGACTCAGCATTCTCTCTTTCAGATTCTCCTGGAAAATCTGCAGCAGCTTTGGTCCATGCTCACTTGGGCCATTTGGGCCAATGTCATGTGGTGTAGACCTGTTTTCAGAGGAGTTTGTTTATGGAGGAGGAAGGGAACCACACTGACAAAACCAGAGGAATCTGCTATAATCATTTAATGAATCCTCTACCCTCCAGTCTTCCAACTAAATAAAGAAGCCAGGCAAAAATGAATATTAAAACATTCACATTAACAGTGAAACCAATAGGAAAAATGATGTCAGATCACCGCATTTTTTTTCCTCCTCTCCACCTGTGCTAGTAGTCTGAATCAGTAAGAGAGGCATATGGCAGAATAATCAGAATTATTTATCAAGCTAATTAACCATAGATTGTTCCCTAAGTAGTCACAAAATGGCAGAAATCTTTATATATATAGTGTGACATAGTACTTGTATGAAGAGAATTAAAAATTATTTGTGATTGTTACTGTGATTATCATTTATTTATCTTTGCTAGCACAACTCCTCAAACTGATATATATTCCCATCAGGTGCTTCAGAGAAGCACTGGCCTTTTTCTTGACAGGCAATGTGCATTTTGGCAACAGATTATTGAATGGAAAAATACAAGCTTTTCCCAAGCCCTAAACACAGAATGTGCCATCTATTAGTTTGGATTTCTTCCTTAACGATCATTATACCAATATGTGGTGATTTTTCTAAGGAGAAATCGATCCAAATCTTTCTTTGGACTCAGTATCCAGGAAGCCTGAGTTTTATCACTGGCTTGGTCACAGATACACTGAAAATGGGCAAGTTACTTCCGTCTTTGTCTCAATTTCTCCATCTGGCAAATGTAGATTCTGACACTCACCATCAGATAATGTTTGCAAAATGTTTGACGGTCCTTGCTGGTAGGCAGTATGTAACTGCAAACTGTTGGATCATTTCTTTCTGTCCTAAAAATTATTCTCTTTCTTGAGAAACTATTTTTAAATTAAAAATATCACTTTTAAAGTATGAGCACATGGTAATAAAAATTCAGTTAGTACTGGAGAGTAATTTTTTTAAAAAGTAAAAGTTTTTCTCTTTGGCATACCCCAGAGGTAACAGCTTAAAATTTTTCTATTTTGAATCTTTCTAAGGCCAATCTCTACAATAATAACATATTATTCCTTTACTTTTTACATACCAACTTCAAAGTATATCTGCTGGACCCCCTTATGAAAGATGAAAGTCTTGGCTCATTTATACTTCCCCTTCAACAGCAACTTCCAGATACATTTTGTTTTTGTTATTCTTTTAGATACTTCCATATCTTTATACCATACATTCATCTTTTCATTTCTTTAAAAAAATTCATTTTTAATTATTATGCATACATAATAGTCGTATATATCTATGGAATTCATGTGATATTTTAATACAAGCATCCAAACTGTCACGATCAAATCATGGTAGCTAAAGTGTCCATCGCCTCAAGCCTTTATCATTTCTTTGTGTAAGGAACATTCCAATTCTACTCTTTTAGTTATTTTAAAACATACAATAAGTTATTGTTAACTATAGTCACCTTGTTTTGCTACCAAATACTAGATCTTATTCATTCTAACTATATTCTTGTATTCATTAACCATCCTTACTTTACATCCCCACTCCTCTGCAGTACCTTTCCCAGCCTCTGGCAACCATCATTCCACTCTCTAGCTCCAAGAGTTAGTTAGTTTGTTTGTTTATTTATTTATAGCTCCCACATGTGAATGAGAACATGCAATATTTGTCTTTCTTTGTCTGGATTATTTCACTTAACATACTGTCCTCCAGTTCCATTCATGTTGTTGCAAATAACAGGATTTCATTCTTTTATGGCTGAATAATATTCTAGTGTGTATATTCCCCACCCTTCCTTTATCCATTTATACACTGATGAACACAGATTGCTTTCAAATCTTGGCTATTGCAAACAGCACTGCAATAAACATGGAAGTGTAGATATCTCTTCAATACATTAATTTCCTTTCTTTTGGATATACACCCAGCAGTGGGATTACTGGATTCTATGGTAGCTCTATTTTTAGTTCTCTTTGAGAAACCTCCATACTGTTCTCCATGGTGGTTATACTAATTTACATTCCCACAATAGTGTTCAAGGGTTCTTCTTTCTCAATATCCTTACCAGCATTTGTTATTGCCTGTCTTTTGGATAAAAGCCATCTTAACTGGAGTGAGATGATATCTCATTGTAGTTTTACTTTGCATTTCTCTGATGATTAATGATGTTGAGCATTTTTCATATTCCTATCATCCATTTGTATGTATCCTTTAAAGAAATGTGTATTTAGACATTTTGCCCATTTTAAAATCAGATTATGTTGTTTCCTTATTGTTTAAGCTTCTTATATGTTCTGGTTATATCCCTTGTCAGATGGGTAGGTTGCAAATATTTTCTCCCATTCTGTGAGTTGTCTCCTCATTTTGTTGACGTTTCCTTTGCTGTGCAGAAGCTTTTTAACTTGATGTGATCGTGTTTGTCCATTTTTACTTTTACTGCCTGTGCTTTTGGGTCTCACTCAAGAAATATTTGTCCATACCAGTGTTCTGGAGTGTTTCCCTAATGCTTCCCTCTATTAGTTGCATAGTTTCAGATCTTAGAATTAATTCTATAGACCCTTTTGATTTCTATTTTTGCATATGGCAAGAGATAGGAGTCTAGTTTCATTCTTTTAGCATATGGATCTCTAGTTTCCCCAGCACCATTTATTGAAGAGACTGTCCTTTTCCCAATGTATGTTCTTAGCACCTTTATGGAATATGAATGGACTGTAAATGTGTGAATTTATTTCTGGTTTTCTATTCTGCTCAATTGCTCTATATGTCTGTTTTTAGGTTAGCACCATGCTACTCGGGTTACTATAGCTCTATAGTATATTTTGAAGTCAGGTAATGTTATTCCTCCAGTTTTGTTCTCTTTGCTCAGGATGGCTTTGGCTATTCTGGGTCTTTTGTGGTTCCATATACATTTTAGAATTTTTTTTTCTATTTCTGTGAAGAATGTCATTGGTATTTTTATAGGGATTGCATTGAATCTGTAGATTATTTAGGGTTGTGTAGATATTTTAACAATATTGATTCTTCCAATTGTGAATGTAGAATATCTTCTTTTTAGGGTGTCTTTTTCAATTTCTTTTATCAGTGTTTCATAGTTTTCGCTGTAGAGATTACTTCTTTGGTTAACTTTATTCTTGGCATTTTATTTTATTTGTAGCTATTGTAAATGAGATTTCTTTCCTGGTTTCTTTCTCATATTCTTTTCTGTGGGCATATAGAAATGCTACTGATTTTTGCATGTTGATTTTTTTATCCTGCAACTTTACTGAATTTGTTTATAAGTTCGAACTGTTTTCTGGCGGAGTCTTTAGGTTTTTCTAAATATAATTCCATATCATCTGCAAAGAAGGATAATTTTACTTCTTCCTTTCCAGTTTGGAGGCCCTTTATTTCTTTCTTTTGTCTGATTGCTCTGGCTAAGACTTGCAGTACCAAGTTAAATAGGAATGGAGAAAGTGGGCATTCTCATCTTGTTCTAGATCTTGGATGAAAGGCTTTCAGTTTTTTCCATTCAATATATTATTAGCTATGGGTATGTCATATATTTTGTCATGTAGAGGTATATTCCTTCTATTCTCAGTTTTTTGAGTTTTTATCATGAAGGATGTTGATGTTGCGTCTTATCAAATGCTTTTTTGGCATCAATTGAAGTGATCCTATAATTTTTGTCCTCCATTTTGTTGATATGAATTATCACATTTATTGATTTGCATATGTTGATCCATCCTTGCATCCCTGGAATGAATCCCACTTGATCATGATGAATGGAATTTTTTTTTTTTTTTGAGATGGAGTCTTGCTATGTCATCCAGGCTGGAGTGCAGTGGCACGATCTTGGCTCACTGCAAACTCTGCCTCCCAGGTTCAAGCAATTCTCCTGCCTCAACCTCCTGAGTAGTTGGGATTACAGGTGCCCACTACCACACCTGGCTAATTTTTATATTTTTAGTAGAGACGAGGTTTCACCATGTTGACCAAGCTGGTCTTGAACTTCTGACTTCATGATCCACCTGCCTTGGCCTCCCAAAGTGATGAGATTACAGGTGTGAGCCATTGTGCCCAGACATGATGAATGATATTTTTAATGTGTTATCGAATTTGGTTTGCTAGTATTTTGTTGAAGATTTTTGCATCTGTGTTCATCAGAAATACTGGCCTGTAGTTTTCATTTTCAACTTTCCGTTTCTTGATTCATTGATTTTAGCCAGTATCTCTTGACTTCCCTCTAAGGCAATGAAGGATTTAATAGCCCTACCTTCCTGTCTCTCTCTCCTCCCCTTATGGCTATTCCCAATGTCACAGCTTCAGTTCATCACATAGTTAATTTTACATTGCCAACATTTATAAAATTTATACCTTCTTATATAATTAGACTTATTTTTCTGTGTTTTGACTGTTTGTTAAGTCTAAAAGTAGTCAGAATTTGAATTTTATTTAAAAGAATATTACTATTCATTGTATAATCAGTTCCATTCAATTCCAACAAAAATATTAATTGATTACACACTTTGGGCCAGACACCCTTCTGAGTGCTAAGGATACATCAATGAGTACAGCAGGTGAACATCCGGCCTTTATAGACCTTACATTTTAATGTAGGGTTAGACTCATAGAAAAAACAATGCAACCCTATGTTATTTAACCTCTGCCAATAGAAAAAAAATGAACTTATATTGGAAGAAGGAGAGAGGAAGTAGAGAAAACAGAGCAATGAATTTTTATAATGTATTATTATAATATGCCTTTTCTTTCTCTCTATGATAACTCAGAATCCTCAGCATTTTAGAAGAAATATATTTTTTTTTCTTAAAGATATTGTTTCCAAGGCCTCCTGATCAGCTGATCTAGTTTGCTGTTTTCAATTTCATCTTGCTGAAGCTTTCTTTGTTTAGTTTGTTGTAGGGGTTTTCTTGCTTTTGCTTTTGCTGGTTTTACTTTGTACTGATGAATGGAGTTGGTTGCTATTTTAATTCCATGACTTTCTCTTTTATTTATACTGCTGGAATAAATTCTCAAACAATTATTTCAAGAAGTATCATGTATTCAGATAAGGACTTTATTTTCACCATTTCATTTACCCATTTGGTTGACAGATTTTTCTGGGAATAGAATTGTTTACTAAAAATCCACTTCCATCAGAACTCTGAAGGTATCCTCTCATACCTCAAAGAAAAGGTCAGATGCCAAACTGAGTGTTGCTCCCTTGAGGCTATCCTGCCCTCCCATCAACCCATAAGCATTACATATTCTTTCCTTTAGCCTTGGCAAAAGAAATTTTACAAGGATATATTTAAGTGTGAGTTTTTTAAATAAAATTAATTTTGCTGGGCATATTACAGGAGCTCCCTTTCATGGGACTTTTACCTGTCTTCAGCTATGGAAAAATCCCCTTTATTCTACTTATTTATTTATTTATTTTACTTTTACTAGTCATGTGCATTAGTGAGAAGCAGAGAAAGAGTAGAACAAGGACTTTTATCTGTAACTGACTGTGAACAATCAATTAAAATAACTTATCACCCTCAGACCACCCTTCATTCTTTGTTTCTTGGATAAATTCCTAGCCTTTTGGCAATCATACTGGGTAGATTTAGGCCTTCTTATATTGCTTCTCCATATTTCCACACTCTTCTCATAATTCACTTCTCAGCTTTTTTTTCCTCTATGTTCTGGGAAATTTATTTAACTCTTTGGTCCAGTCTTTCCATTGAATTTTTTATTTTGACAATGATATTTTTATTTTCCATGAATTCTTTCTTATTCTCAGAGAGCAGCCCTTTTAAATTTAATGGATACAATATCTTATTCACTGAAGCTTATCTTCTCTTCTTTGAATCATCCGTTTCCTTTGCATGCTTTGCTCTGCCATCCAACTTGGTCTTTGCCTTTTGTGCTGATCACTTTCTCTTTCTGCTTATGAAGGGTTGGACTGATTGCTTCAGATAGCTAATATGGATTGTCTCTGCCTTTTAGGGCCTACTAATGGGTAAGAAATCTGGCCTCATGACCTGGGTATGATTTCAGGGTCTGGGATCCCCGGCTAACTTTAGGGCATGTGGGCAGAGAGCTGCTGGGCCCTACTGCCTCCCTATTCCACACTGCCAGAAGAGGCTCTTCTCTGAAGAGTCAGTCCCCACTCTGGCAAGCCTTGTACCCTCTAGAGTGAAGCTCTTGGATTTAGCATGAGGGCAGTGCTCCCACTAGTCTGGGAGCTGGTTGTGAAAGAAGGGGAGGCCAATCTGTACAACCATCCTGTAAACAAGTCTCCGACCAAGCCCCTAACTCTGTCTTAAATCTGTGGATTCCAGGCTCTTGGTCTTGTGAAATATTCTCAACTTTTACAATCTTCTTCTGTGCATGTTCTGAGCTGTGGCTCTCTTTCTCTTATTTTTCTACCAATAAAAGTCTTCTGTCTTCCATTCCAGATGTCAGTAAAAATCTTCCACCCCCTCATGCACCCACCCCTTATTTTCAGTGTCTTTATGACCATATTCCTATTCATCTCTTTTCTAACATTTCAAAAGATTTTAAGAGAAAAAAGGAAGCTAGAAATGTATGCCCTGCCCAGGATCTTGTATCAGAATCTCCTTTCTTTTTCCCTTGTAAGATACTGAAAATATCATCTTAAATTGTGTTCCATTACTCTTGTTTTCAAGTATTGAAAAGAGACTGTTCTTAACATTTTGTCTGACTAAGTTGATGGCTATTTTTGTCTTTGTTTCTGTCATAGCAGGAGCCAATCCAACTGTGAATTTAAATATATGATCTCAGTAACTGGGTTCAAATTATGAACCAGTGTCCAGCACTGAGAATTGGGGGTTAGGCAAGAACCTCTGTTTTCTGAAAAATAAAATGTTTAACACGTTGAGTATTTGTTTCTGAGACACAAGTCTAAGATTGCAGAGTTGTGGGGGTTTTTCAACTCAAGTGAGTGTCCTTCCTTGGATTTGGCAGTGGTTTCTTGGATATGTCACCAAAAACACAACCAACAAAACAAACAAAACCTAGATCTTCATTAAAATGGAAACCTGTTGTGCTTTAAAAGACACTGCTATATCTGAACATTTGTGTCCCTCCAAAATTCATAGGTTAAATTCTTAATCCCCAAGGTAATAGTATTAGGAGATGGGGCCTTTGGAAGGTGATTAAGTCTTGAGGGCAGTACGTCGTGAGTAGGATTATTGCCCTTATAAAGAAGGCCTGAGAATTCTCCTGCCTCCTCCACCATGCCAGGTTACGGTGAAAATAAAACCATCTATAAGGTACCCTCGCCAGATAATCTGCCGGCACCTTGATCTTAGAGTTCCAGTCTCCAGAACTGTTTGTAAGTTACCCAGTTTTATAGTATTTTGTTGTAGCACCCCAAATAGACTGAGAGAGAGACAATAAGAAAGTGAAAAGACAACCCACAGGGCCAGGTGCAGTGCCTCACGCCTGTAATCCTAGCGCCGAGGTGAGTGGATCACCTGAGGTTGGGAGTTTCAGTCCAGCCTGGCCAACATGGCGAAATCCCATCTCTACTAAGCATACAAAAATTAGCAGGTGTGGTGGCACATGCCTGCCATCCCAGCTACTCAGGAGGCAGAGGCACGAGAATTGCTTGAACCTAGGAGATGGAGGTTGCAGTGAGTTGGGCTGAGATTGTGCCACTGCACTCTAACCTGGGCAACAAAATGAGACTCTGTCTCAAAAAAAAAAAAAAAAAAAAAAAAAAAAGACAACCCACAGAGTGAGACAAAGTATTTCCCAGTCATGTATTTAACAAGGCACTTGCATCTAGATACATAAAGAATTATTATAACTCAATAATAAAAAGACAATCCAATTTTTAAATGGGCAAAATTCTGAATAGACATTTCTTCAAAGAAGATATACAAATAGCCAGCAAGTGCACAAACAGACGCTTAATATCATTGGTAAGCAGGGAAATGAAAATCAAAGCAACAATGAGATGTCACTTCACACCACTGTTATGACTAGAATAAAGAAGACAGATAATAACAAGAGTTGATAAGGCTGTAGATACATTGCTAGTGGGAATAGAAATGGTACAGCCATTTTAGAAAGTCCAGCATTTCTTCAAAATGTTAAATAGAGAGTTACCATATGATCCAAAATTTCACTTCTAGGTATATACCCAAGAGAAATCAAAGCATACATCCACACCAAAACTTGTATACAAATGTTCAGAGTAACATTATTTATAGTAGCCAAAGATGGAAACAATACAAATGTCCATTAATTGATGAATGGATGAATAAAATGTGGCATATCCATTCAATGGAATATCAATGGCAATAAAAAAGAATGAAGTACGGACATATGCTACTATAATGGCAGACCTTGAAAACATGCTGGTTGAAAGAAGCCAGTCACAAAAGACCAATATTGTTTGATTCCGTTTATATGAAATGTCCAGAACAAGCAAATCTACAGACAGAAAGTATGTTAGTGGTTGCCTAGAGCTGGGCAGGATGTTAGGGGATAGCATTTGAATTAGGGGTGATAGCTAAAGGGTACAGAGTTTCTATTTGGTGATAAAAATGTTCTCAGATTGATTCTGATGATGTTTGCACATCTCCTGAATACACTAAAAACCATTGAACTGGACAATGAAGAAAATAAGATTTAATCAGGAGGCAGTTTTGAGTAGGGTTTAAGAATACAGACTTTGGAGTTAGGCTTACCTGATTCAATTCCTGGCTTTATGATTTACTGGTTGTATGACTTTACTAAGGTACTAATTCTCTCTGCCCCTCAATTCCCACATCTGGAAAGCAAAAATAATATCAGTCTTAGAGTGCATGTGGGTGAGCACACACACCCACACATACACTCCTCAAAAAGGCCAGAAAGTGTCTTGTGGAAGCAGAATGGTGGAGGCTTCCTCACTCCTTCCTCTGCAACAGCATGCCCCTCTCCAACTCTGCCTTGGTGCAGAAGCAGCTTTGTCCTGGCTCTATCCTGAGGTCCTTGCCTCAGGGGAGAGAAGACAGATCCAGTTCAGTGAGAAACCAACTAATTGTCACCTTCTCTTGGCCCTTTCTTTTCCTCTGACTTTTATCAATCCCAGTCCCATATCCGTAAAGTCCTCTCCTCAAATTTGAAAAATGGATGGGGTGAAAGACAGAAAAAATTAACTTTAAAAATCTCTCACTATTTTGATATTATATCCAAGGTCCCAGGGACACAGTAGACAAGGATTGGACATTTATCAAGTTCAAAATCCAGGGCTAGGATAAGTTACTTCAATGGATGTGGAAATTACAAGTGGTACTTAGATGCTCACTGACTTTGGCAAAGATGAAGCAGATTAATCATTATGGTGTAATATAAAATCTAGATGAAACAAAGTCAGCCCAGTAATTCTAGCTGGAGAGGGCATGTAAACATTTCAAAAACAATCAGGCAAAAAAAACAAAACAAAACAAAACAAAACAAAACAAAACATAGGCTGTGGAGAACAGCCATTTCCAAAGCCAAGGAAAACTTAGGAATGAGTTTTCCAAGAGAATTTCTTATCTCAAGCCAAATAGACCTAACATTAAAGCACCAAGCCTCTGCTGGGCGCAGTGGCTCACGCCTGTAATACCAGGCCTTTGGGAGGCCCAGGAGGGTAGATCATGAGGTCTAGAGATCACGACCATCCTAGCTAACACAGTAAAACCCTGTCTCCACTAAAAATATCAAAAATTATCCAGGTGTGTGGCACGCACCTATAGTCCCAGCTACTTGGGAGGCTGAGACAGGAGAATTGCGTGAACCCGGGAGGCAGGGTTAAAATGAGCCAAGATTGCACCACTGCACTCCAGCCTGGGCAACAGAGTGAGACTCCGTCTCAGGTAAAAAAAAAAAATAAAAAAAAGCAGCAAGCCGATAGCCTGCTGGACAGGACCTATCAATCCATGCTTCTCAATAAAGGACTGCTCACCCAAAGGGAAAAGGATTTCCAACTCCTTTCTTTACTTACTTTACTCTGATCTAAAATTGACTTTACTGAGAAGAAAAAGAAGACATAACTAATATTTTGGCAGGAAGGAAATCCACCCTACAGTAGCAATATAGGACTGGCACTAGCCATCAGGGTTGTTTGGTTCTTAGCAAAATGATGGTGACAGAGTTATAAAATTTCTAGGTTAAAGCAAAAATAAGAAAAATGAACATGATGATGACAATACAATAATCATAGCAAACATTTATAAGAACTTACTATGCCCAGGAAGTATTCTAAATATTTCATGTTTTAACGCATCAAATTGCAACCATAACCCTACAACTAACATTCTCATTATTAAGAAGAGAAAACTTAAAGAGACCAGCCTCTCATTTGGTAGTACCCAGAACTGAGGCTAAGAGAAGTGACGGATCTTGCATGTAATTATTGAAGTTTGTTTTATTTGCCTTCCTTCTTCATGAATTCATCTTTTCTCTTTATCACATTTCAGGTTCTCAATCACTTAAAATTATTCATTTATTTTAAATAGAGACAGGGTTTCACTATATTGCCCAGGCTGGCCTCAAACTCCTGGGAACAAGCTCTTCTCTTGTCTTGGCCTCCCAAAGTGCTGGTATCACAGGCGTGGGCCACCATGCCTGGCCGATCCACTTTATTTAGAAAGAAACCTGTTTGCATTAAAACATCCTATGTCATCCACTTATCCTTTACTCATCAAGGTCATTAACACCTAAGTGATGTTGGTGCCAAACCCAATGTTCAATATCTTCCTCTTACTTGTCCCATTGGCAGCGTTTTTTTCTTTTTGTTTGTTTTTTAGAATTTCAAATTTTGTTATAAACTAAAGGGTAGATATACAGTTTTGTTACACTGAGTAATGCTGAGGCAATTGGGTACATTAAGTGATGCTGTGACTTGGGGGTCCCAACAATCGTGTCACACAGGTGGTAAGCATAGTACCCAACAAGTCATTCTTCAGCTCATTCACCTTTTCTGTCTCTGCCATCTAGTGGTCCCCAGTGACTGTTATTCCTGTGTTTATGTTCGTGTATATTCAATGTTTGGCTCCCACTTGTAAGTGAGAACATGCTGTATGGGATTTTCTGTTCTTGCATTAGTAATCTTGGGATAGTGGTCTCCAGCTCATCCCTGTTGCTCCAAAGGACATGATCTCGTTCTTTTTTATGGCTGTATA
Organism: Cacajao melanocephalus; assembly: GCA_963573385.1. Taxonomy (NCBI): domain Eukaryota; kingdom Metazoa; phylum Chordata; class Mammalia; order Primates; family Pitheciidae; genus Cacajao; species Cacajao melanocephalus. The sequence goes on along the minus strand of CAUYLG010046864.1, from coordinate 1,187 downwards.
GTACAATATACCATGGCATATATGTGCCACATTTTCTTTTCTTTTTTTTTTTTTAATATATTTTATTGCACTTTAGGTTCTGGGGTACATGTGAAGAACATGCAGGATTGTTGCATAGGTACATACATGGCAATGTGGTTTGCTTCCTCCATTCCTGTCACCTATATCTGGCATTTCTCCCCATGTTATCTCTCCCCAACCTCCCTACCCCTGGCTGTCCCTCCCCTAGTCTGCCACAACAGACGCCAGTGTGTGATGCTCCCCTCCCTGTGTCCATGTATTCTTGTTGTTCAACACCCGCCTGTGAGTGAGAACATGCAGTGTTTGATTTTCTTTTCTTGTGTCAGTTTGCTGAGAATGATGGTTTCCAGGTTCATCCATTCCCTACAAAGGACATGAACTCATGATTTTTTATGGCTGCATAGTATTCCATGGTGTATATGTGCCAAATTTTCCCTGTCCAGTCTATCATCGATGGGTATTTGGGTTGGTTCCAGGTCTTTGCTATTGTAAACAGTGCTGCAATGAACATACGTGTGCATGTGTCTTTATAATAGAATGATTTAGAATCCTTTGGATATATACCCAGTAATGGGATTGCTGGGTTAAATGGAATTTCTATTTCTAGGTCCTTGAGGAATCGCCACAATGTCTTCCACAATGGTTGAACTAGTTTACACTCCCACCAACAGTGTAAAAGTGTTCCTATTTCTCCAAATCCTCTCCAGCATCTGTTGTCTCCAGATTTTTTAATGATCACCATTCTAACTGGCATGAGATGGTATCTCAATGTGGTTTTGATTTACATTTCTCTAATGACCAGTGATGATGAGCATTTTTCATATGTTTGTTGGCCTCATATATGTCTTCTTTTGAAAAGTGTCTGTTCATATCCTTTGCCCACTTTTGGATGGGTTTGTTTTTTTCTTGTAAATCTGTTTTAGTTCTTTGTAGATTCTGGATATTAGCCCTTTGTAGATTCTGGATATTAGCCCTCTGTCAGAAGGGTAGATGGCAGAAATTTTTTCCCATTCTGTTGGTTGCCGGTTCACTCTAATGATAGTTTCTTTTACTGTGCAGAAGCTCTGGAGTTTAATTAGATCCCATTTGTCTATTTTGGCTTTTGTTGCCAATGCTTTTGGTGTTTTAGTCATGAAGTCCGTGCCTATACCTATGTCCTGAATGGT